>WBNO01020693.1:0-18617 GCA_013400575.1 Peucedramus taeniatus
GTTAAGAGAAATCAAACTAGTGCTGTTCTGCCTTAATATCTGGGATTGGGATAGGGTCCTTGAAGCAGCATCATCAGCCATCCCGATTTCATCAAAAGCTGCTTGTCCATCAGTTTAGTGACTATCTTCTCTCTTAATCTAATTCCTGAACAAATGACATTTAGCTAGCACCAGATTTTACATCATTCACAAATCATAAGGGAGAAGAACTCTAAGCCTAAAGCCAGTGTTTGAAACCCCTTACCTTCATTTTTGTCAGCATCCAACAAATTCTGAAACTNNNTATGAAATATCTCCAGGTGTTTTTCAATAAGTACTTGCTCACACTTTCGTGCTAACTCATCTTGTGTGCTCTCATGGAGATATACCTGAACTCTACGCTGCTCCTCAAGAAGGCGAGCTTCGGCCTATAGAAACAGAGATAAACATGAAACCTACATGGAAGGCAGAACACGAATCCAACAGCAGAAAACAGGTGACTGTTCAGTCAATTCTTCTAGAAAACAACAACAAGCAAACTTCTCTCTAGTTTGGTGTTATGGACTACGTACTTTAGCAGTTATTTTTCCAGGAATCATAACATACATTTGGAATTGATGTTTATGTTAATGAAAATACAATGTCCTTTTTAAATGGTGGGGGAGAATCACAGCAAAATTGAAGGAGTTTACAGATGGAAATCTGCTGTCAGAAAAAGAGAAAGCTGCTGACATGAGATGCTGGCAGTTTTAGGATCAGCAAGCTCTCCAGCTACAGAGGTAGTTGTGTTTAAGACAAATATGAATATTTCATGGCTCCACAAAACTAAAAGGCAGGAAACTACAATTTTACACTATGCCCATGACAAATTTATTTGAATATTCTCATCTACATTCTTACACAGAAAAGCTTACCAATAAACTACAGTCATTTAAATTATACTAGCATTTAATTTGGCATAAGAAATGCTATATATGCATATTTTCCTGGCAAACTAAAATTCTAAATGTCACTCAAGGAATAGAATTTATGCCAAAATGTAAAACTGAAATTGTTTACATAACAATTACCTCTATTTCATTTGCAAAAGTGTTAAGGATTCACATTACAAACCATTTGTAACTGCAGCACATTATTAGGGATAAAGGGTGTACGCCCTCTTATCAGCCCAAATTATTTAAATTAACAACATCATCAAGAAAACAGAATTAGAGGTTAGTTGTCCTAGTATGCCAGAGTAACAAGTAAGCATGAAAGATGATATTCCGGACAATAAAAAAGGAACAGTTACATTGCAAGTGCACTGCACTAGAGAGAGACAGCTTTAAATCATCTAAGCCACTGTTAACTTCACTCATTCTGTAATGATGCTGCACTTAGGTCTTGTGAAATGGTCCTAGATTACTGTCTCCTAGAGCTAAACCAGTACTGATCAAAATATAAGAAATGGAATCAGCAGCTTGAGAAGGGATACAGGCTCCAGCTCCAGAGTACTTGCCACTTTCTTACCAGTAAGGAATAACAGTCAACTTCCTTACTGACAGCAAATAGCAGCAAATCTTTCTTATGAACATTGGAACTACTTAGCCTGTATTTACGCAATTCTGTATTTTATAGTTCAGGAAATTCCACCACTTCTGATGCTGCTTCTTAAAATATCCTTAGACTTTCGCTTTTAATGTTAACAGTCAACTCTCATTGTGAGCTCTTCTATGAAAAATATTTAGTCTAACTTCACATTTCCTTATACTCTATTTGGTGTTCTTATAACTCCATTTTCCTTTTAAAGTCACATTTCAGAAACAAGGGAAAAATAATTAGTTCACACAACAGTATCTTCACTTGTTTCCACTACAAAGATGAAAAGTTCAGTGTAAGACTATATTTCAAGGAACACTCTTAAGAAATACTGACCTTTTTCCCTACAGCACATCAGGCTATGCCAGCTTTACTCATGAGTTTTGGCCTGAGAAGAAAAATTCACAATCCTTCTAAACTCAGTAAGTCTGCCAATGTAACTACATACATAGATCCTAGTTCTAGTTAAGATTTCATTGACTATTCTACAAGACGTTACCACAATTCTACTGTAACACAGTAACAGTCATGCTATGCTGGTGTGCCCTAGGGTACTCCAAGGTTTCTTTTTATTTTGCAATGCTATTTATTGCCAGACAGAACTCAAAGTACAATGCTCCAGTGAGAATGTCAAATAAGCGTACCAACAGCAGATTACTCCCTTCAGTCCATGCTTCCATCAGATTACTTGTAAGATCTTACAGCCACTAGTGCGTCAGGAGATGCCAGGAGTGACCAGTACATCTCTAATGTATTAATTTGAGCAGACACCTAAGGCTACATACTTTCCTGCTGAACATTTTCCCTGCTGTCTGCTAACTTTGTATGTGCTTTCATCTTCAACATTAGCTTCAAGCAAAGCAAGCTGTTGTTTTGTGGATTTCTGAAGCCTTGAGGATTGTTTGGAGTACTAATCAGTTATTTCTACTTGCCTGTAATTTCTAGTTCTTGAAGTAGCAATGACCTTCAGACAGCTTCTCACTGTCCTATACCAAGGAAGTTTGGATGAGCCAATCATTCAGGTTCTGAATGACTGAAAGTTCCTTGCTTTCTCTTTATACATATATTAGGATGAAAGTTAAAACAACAACTTGAAAGGGAAGTAGCAAAAAATAATTAATTCAACAACAGAAAAGTAAATATTGGTTGATCTGGTAATTACTGGGAAACTACTAAAGGCACAATTTCTTATACTGTGTTATTTCTAGGACTTCTCCTCCATTTTTTTTTTTTTTTTGGGTAATTCATTGACTTTAATGCCAAGAGTTAAGAAAGGATGTGTTCTGTGGTAAAAAGCATTACATAAATACTGCAGGGAGGGATGTGTATCTGCACATTATATACTTGAAAAGTTCTCTTATTTTTTTACTAAGCTGAAAGGGAATAAACAAGCAGCAATACAGAAAGTGAAGAAATGTGCTGAGAAAAAAATATATGAAGCAGCACTTGTCCAAGGTGGAAGATGACCTATCTACTACTGGATCAGTAAGACTGACCTAGCAACCAGGCCCGAAATAGCCAATGTTTATCCTGCTTGCTCTTAACTTCCCTGTCTGGGATCCCCAAAACCAGACACTAGTTAAGAATTTAAATCTGGCCTCTGTTGATGAGAAGTACTTTGTAGGGGTTCATGACACTAAAATATTCGGAGAGAATTAAAGCTAATTAATGATGTGGTTATTTAGCCAGCTTGCTCAGGAAGGTACTTCAATAAATGTATCAACACACTGTTCCTTGTACAGGAATGGAAAACTTGTAGTATTAAAGCAGAATTATTGTTTTGGCATCTTGAAGTCTAAAAAAATCTGAATTTATTTTAACTTAATCTGTTTTGACTGTTCAGAAAGTTCCCTACTTTCACTGTACTCACTGAAATGTGGTAAGGAGACAAACTTCAGACCAGATAAACACAGAAGCAAATCACTACAGGGAAAACCAGCTGTTTCTGTAATATAACCATCATTTTAAGAAACTGATAATAAAAGCCTAGAATTTATATTGCTTTATCTCTAAAAAAATATGTATCCACAAAACCAAAAATCACAAAGTATATTAAGCAATTTACCTTCTTCATGTACTCTGTGACTGGGTTCTGTTGCAAGAATTCAGTACTTTCTCGTGTATAAAATCTCTCTGTGTCAGCAAGAAACTGAGATTCAAAGGATTCTTTATAGACCGTTAGGGTAGGTCCTTTTGCAAATGCATCATCTTCATTCAGCCCCAACTCCACTAAAGGAAAAAAAACCACAACCAAATAGAAAAGACCAAAAATAAAAACTGGTTTTTATGAAGTAGTCTCCTGCTAATAAACAAGGATACTCCTTCTAACTTAGATGAAAGCAATGAATTGGGACTCTACCGGTACCACTTTTTAAAACATACACTAATTTTGCATTTAAAAATATTAATACAAGAAATATTAGTACAAGACATAACTAATGTCAACTACACTTTTACATACATTTCTCAAATATAGGATTATAGGAGATGGAAAACTTCACTATTTCAAATGCTAGCTCAAATTCTTGTTTCATTTTTTCCTCTTAGAAGTTCCAGATTATAGGCTTCTGCTTTTATTAATGAAATTAGTGAGTATTTGGATGGCAATGCTCTCAGTATTATGCAAAAGGGAAAAAGCAACCCCACTCTGCTGTGCAAACTACCATCCTTCCCCACTTCCAGATATAGCTCCTTAATAACTGATTTGTAAATGATGAACACTCCTGTCTATCAGATGCACTTTCAAGTTTCACAAATATGGTATAATAAGCTGTTATTTTATAAAGTAAAATGTCAAGTTAAACAATACAGAACTGCATTTATGTTACTGTAATTAAAAATCTTTACTGGACATATGAGGAGGTGGGATGTTACTTCTGGGCTCTGATAGGGTACATAAATTTATTTATTTTTAAGAAAGTAACAGAATCTTAAAGAAATCACATTTACCATAGGATTGTACAACTCCACTGATCAGTCTTGTATTGATAGTTTCACCATTTCTTTCCTTTTCAATCAATTTCAACACTGCATTTGTTACCTTAGAAAACAGGGATTAAAAGTTAAGTCAAGCACGGAGAAAGCAGCAGGTAGATCAAGCACCATACTTAATTAGGAGTATTTCCATACTGAAGAAAAGTCAGGCACCTTGAGAACAACATTTAAGGAGATCTGAACATATAAAGTTCCTACAGAGAATGATACTCCTTTAAGTTATACAACATAATTATAGTCTTGATTAGTGGCAATGTGCATATGGGTATTAAAGTGCTTAGTATTCTTTTTGCTTTAATTTCAAAAAAACATCTTCTAAGCCAAACTTCTCTTTTTTATAAATACCTGAAATACAAAACACTGTAGCAACACCTGAGCTAACCACCTGTTCTTTGGACAAATAGTCTGCTGCAACTATTTAATCATGAAGTACTGGTAAGAAATGAAATCAACATACACATGTACCTAAAAATTGTGATGGAATGCCTTGTTTTATATTGCGCTGATTCACTAATTTTAAATATTTGGCTGACCTGAGTCTCCCAGGCATCAGTGTAAATGTAACAACTCACAGTAACATTAGGAGAGACCAAAATCCCAGCCTGTCCCTACCTGTTCTCATCCAATCTTAACTCCCAGACCTTAAGACATGACTGCCATCAGCCTGTACTACTGCCTAGCTTAGTAAATTGCTACTTCAGGTCCTCTTAGCTTAAAAAAAAAAAAATCCAAGGGTCCTCTCAGCTGAGAGATAACAGAACAGTCTTAGTATTAAGGTTCAATCACACACACAAAGGCCTATTCCTTCAAATATCTATCTTTTTTTTTTTTAGTATCACAAAGGAGAAGCAGAAGGCTCCATTTTATTTTCCAGGTCTGTGCACACCCCCATCCCTTCCAGGCTCCTTGAAGCAGTTACTAACAATATATGAAATTAATCCTATAAAATAACACCATAGTCGTAATATGTTAATATATATATATACCTGCTTATTTAATGGCCTGAATAAGCAGTCTCTCCAGGTCACCAAGGCAAGCTAGAAGTAAAAGGGAGAAGAAAGACGAAATAAAGAAAATATTTACATATACACATATACATGTAGGGTAACTCCCTTTAAGGAAAGCGTACGTGGTATACAAACTAATCAGAACTTCTAAAACTATATTTTGGCACACACATTCCTCAAGCAATGAGATTGTTTCACATTAAAATTACAAGTGGATTTACCACTACCACTAAGTTGTTCCTTTTTCTACCAGGGGATCCACTGCCAACTCTAGAAACTAACAAAACCACTTCAAGTGACTTTGAAAACACACAGCTTTTTTTGTTGGCAGTTTCCAAGTCCCTTAGCATCAGGCTACTAAAGTCAAGAGGAAGGGAACCAACTGTTTTTCTACCATACTACCATCCTGCATTAGTGAATCAGGAAAATAGCACATTTCCTAATGCTTCATCAGTAAGGACAGTAATTATCCTTTATTTTTAAAAAACCCTTTTAGTTGTCAAAGATACAGAAGTTCTGTTAAGTTATTTATATTACTTCACGTTAAATAAAAATTATCAAGATCACATATCAATCTTTCAGAACTGTACCAAAATAACTTACACTACAAACCAAATGTTGTCTGAATTTTAGCAGCCTGGATGCCAAAAAATTTGTAGAAATGTATTGAAGTCATCAGAAAAAAAATACTGTTGACTGCCTCATCTGGTGTTTGAAATGCTTGGCTGAATTGTAAGTGGGATGACGAGGCCACACTGAGGCACACAGATAACACTAAGCAGCATATATTCAGACAACCCTCAAGAGTCTACTACTGAAGTCCCAATATATACAAGGCAGATTAAACATCTCACAGACTTAGACCCTTGGAATTTTTACAAATATACTGAGGTAGGAGTGGGGAAAGGAGGGAGAATGCCACTTTGCCCACTTCTCTAAAACGTCTTTGAACCTCCTACAAAATTCAAGGAGTGATCTACAGGATGATAATGCAAACATGGCAGATGGAATGGACAAATCACTCACTTCAAACAGCTACTTACTGAATAAATTTCATATATTCCTTTACGACCTTCGTCGCACTCCCGACGAACCCAGTGTCGATTGAGGTAGGCACATATTCCATTCAATACTTTGCTTGAAAACCTATAATCTTCCCACTGTTGAGTGTAGAATTTCAGCACACTCTCATCCATCAAATCTTCACCATCCTGAAATTACAAGTTTGCCAGTACTGTTGCACAATTTTAAGGTACAACCAAGACATATCAGGGCATACAAACTGACTGTGTAATAAATCTACACCATGCAATGTATTTACAGGAAACATACCTCTAATACATTTAGTTCTATGTTAATAAAGCACAAAGCCAGTATAAGATTTTGAAATTAAAAGGCTGGGAAAAAAATGCACAGCACAGATAAAGCTCCAGAAGACATCCCTGTCCCTCTGGATGCAAGACAACATCCAGCTCCATCAGTAGTTCATTTATTAAACTAAAATAAAGGCTACTGTCAGGCATTTTCCACATTAAACAGACATTTTCAACATTTTCATCCATTTTTTCAGCATTCCTAATATGCTGGTTAATTGCTTGGAAAGTCTAGCTATTCTAGCTCAAGTACAGGACAGCTTAACATGTCATGTAACGTTACTTCTCTAAAACACAGGAATGTTGTTTTGGCTTGAAGAGGAAAAGCAGCTCACAGGTACAAGCTTAGGGACTGATCTATGTCTGAGGTTAAGCCAACAAAACATTCTAATGGCTACGGAGGCAAAGGCACCTTTTAAGATCATTCAGTTTACTTCCAGTGGCTGCATACATCTCTAGGTTTGTTAATACAGCTTTTCCTCTCACTCCAATTTATGTTACTACAAGTGCAGATTGATCTCATACCCCATCTTACCTTAAGGAGATTAGTCAAGTAGTTCTTCAGAAATTCTTTTAGCCGTTTGTACAATTCCAAGCCAACAAACTGAGCACCTCCAGGTGTCTGGCCCTTTTTTGATTTAGAAGGAGGTACTCCAGCTCCCCGTGCTTGATTAGACTGGTGTACACTGGTACAGTAGTTATAAACATGACTGACAGGAAAGTTAAGGAATACATTTGCCACCATAAGACATTAAAAATACGAGAAGCAATGTTAATTTCAATAAGCTATTGTTTATACAACTGTGAATGACCTAAACATAATGCATTACAGGATGCACTAACCTACATCAAATCAAATCACAGCTAAGAAAATTAAGTAATTTTCAGCAGAATTATCTGCAGCAAAATTGTGTCAGACTGCTGAGGGCACTGCAAGTACTGACTCCAACATTAAATTTAGTTAACACTTACTTAAAGAGACCACCAAGAAAACAAAGCAGTGGAATTTGCTGATAACATAATTTAAATGGAATTTATTTGATCTATTATATTGGTCTTCTACAAATACATGAGCCTTCATTTGAGCTGAAAGAAATTTCAATACTAGCCTCAAGCAACATTCAGCAGTTGAAAACGCAAGAGAATACTTTTGCATTCTTTCAAAGACCATCCTCTATAAAAGATTTGGCCACTTAAGACTGGCACACTGGACAAACCCAGAAAACAGTAATGGTGAGACAGCACCATGAGATTCACTAAAACACAATTTTAGGCTACAAGTTAATAACAAAATTACAGTGTAAAATCACAGTCACGGAATTGTTTAGATCAGAAAAGACTTCTAAGATGAGTCTAACCATTAATATAGCACCACCAAGTCCAACACTAAACCATCTCCCTAATCACCATATCTAAGGGTCTTTTAAATACCTCCAGAGACACTGATTCCAGCACCTACCTGGGCACATCATTCCAATGCAGGATAACACTTACAGCAAAGAAAGTTTTCCTAATATCCAACCTACATCTCCTCTGATGCAACTTAGGGCCATTTCCTCTTGCCCTGCTGCTTATTACATGAGAGAAGGGGATGACCCTCACCTTGCTGCAACCTCCTTTCAGGTAGTTGTAGAGAGCAATGAGCTCCCCTCCGAGCCTCCTTTTCCCCAGGCTAAACATCCTCAGCTCCCTCAGCCTCTCCTCATCAGCCTTGTGCTCCAGACCCTTCCCCTGCTCCTTTGCCCTTCTCTGGACACTCTAGCCCCTCAATGTCTTTCCAGTTGTGAGAAGCCCACAACTGGACACAGAATTCAAGGTGCTAAGTACAGCAGGACCATCACTGCCCTGGTCCTGCTGGCCACACTACTGCTGATACAGGCCAGGATGCCATTGGCCTTCTTGGCCACCCGGACACATGCTGGCTCACGTTCAGACAGCTGTCTGAACCAGCACCACCAGGTCCTTTTCCATGAGGCAGCTTTCTAGCCACTCTTCCCCCAACCTGCAGCACTGCCTGCGGTTGTTGTGGTTGAAGCACAGGAGCCAGCACTTTGTCTTGCTGAACCTTGTGCCACAGGCCTCAGGTCACTGGTCCTGCCTCTTTGGACCCCTCTGCAGAGACTACCCACACTCCAGCGGATCAGCACCCTCACCATACTCTGTGTCCTTTGCCAAATCAGTGAGGGTGCACTTGATCCCCTTGTCTCAGTCATTGCTGAAGAGATTAAACAGAACTGGCTCCAGCATTGACTGTGACTTCCCTTGGGAAGAAGGCTTGTGACTGGCTGCTTGCTTGCTGCCTGTTCTGCATACATTCATACAAATGCTCTTGGTTGGGCTGTTGATTTCATGAACTTTTTTTTTTTGCTAGAAGCCCTAATTCCTATGTGACCAGGCAACTCTGTAGTTTCCAACACAGTGACCCTTTGTTCTTTGCCACCACATGGATCTCCATCGCCTACCTCCACTGAGATTTCAGAATGAAGGACCTCACTAGCACACCATCCCTCAAACACTGGCATCCTGCCCCCTGGTTTTATCCCTTTTCCTTTTCAAATCTTATTTAAAGCTCTCTCTAGAAGACTTGGTAACTCTGGTATCTGCAGAGATACTTTTCCCTTTTTGAGACAGGTGTACCATGTCTGTCACCAGCAGGCCTGGTGTCACATAAACCAAGTACTGATTAAAAAAAAGAATTCTGCCACTGACACCAGGATCAGAGCCAAATATTGATCTGCCAGCTCTTCCTGTTTCTTCCTTCATCATTCCTTGCAACTGGAAAGAGAAACATAGAAACTACTTAACCAGTCATCCCAAGTCCCTGAAGGTAGTCTCTTGATTACCTTTAGAGTTCTTGTTGCAACTTCACTGCTGTCTACCTGAAAATTCTGAGAATTGTCCCAGGGTAGGAAGTCTGCCCATTACATCTTTAAGTCAGGTATCAGAGAGGCAGCAGATGACCCTAGCAAGTGGCAGCAATATTTTTTCCTCTTATACTACTAACTATGTTGAATGCAACATTTCAAGAACACATGCTGTTTTCTGATCTAAAAAACTCAAATATTCAGAACTCTTCTGAAGTAGTAAGTGGAAATCACACTTTCCCAAACACTTCAAATAAGAAGGCATCCTTAAAGAAGCTGCATTGCACAAACAAGAAAAACTAACTAGGTAGGTACCACCTAAATTGAACTCTATGAGAACTCAGATCCGAAAATAAAAATCACCGTAATGACCCACACAAACAACAATCAGCCAACAGGAATGAAGCTACTGAACACGCACTTGTCTACTGATAGTCCAAGGACAAGCTTTTGAGTTACATCCCTGTTAGAAAACATTGTATTAACCAATCCAGAATGTTTAATTTGGCTTTGTGTTTTCACAGAATCACTAGGTTGGAAGAGTCTTTCAAGATCATTGAGTCCAACCCATGTCCTAAAACCTCAACTAAACCATGGCACCCACTGCCACATCCACTCTTTTAAACACATTCAGGAATGGTGACTCCACCATCTCCCCAGGCAGACCATTCCAGTACTTAATCCCTCAACACAAGTGGACCCAGCTTTAACCATTAGATGGGTTTCCTCCACAGCACACCATGAACTAGGAAATTAATATATTGCAGAGACTTGACTTTTACTTTTCCCTTCACAAAGTCCAGCATAATGAAATGGCAAGACATCAGCACAAATAAATACCAAGGGAATTATAAACCACAAATATATGATGTATCACAGTCATTAGAAACAGATTTGCTTCTAAGTAGTAAAGCTCAAGAAGAAAATTGTCTCAAAATATCCAGTTAACTTCCTTGTAATTAATTTTATAAAACACTTCATAGATAAAACATACCCTTAAACTGGGTTTAACGATCAGAGAGTATTCTGCATGCCACCAGGAACATGGCTCAGGGTCTTTACATCAAACTGCAAGGAAAACCTACTTACAGTCTATATGTACATGCTTATTCAGAAAGTCATTGCATTCTGTGCAAAGAAGTAATGCTCTTCACCTAAGAGTAACCCTTTTTGAAAATACACAGTATATATTTATTTCTTATCTGCTACCTCATCCAGATGCCAAGTAACTAAATTTCCCACAATGTCAACCAATAACATATAGACTTCATTCATCTTGAATTAAAGCAACTGAACTTATAATCAGCCTCTTATCTCTATCAGCCACTGATTTCCTGGACATTAATGATTTCTTCCACCTCCTAGTCATTTGTTTGTTCAAATTACCTGGCACTGTTGCTACTTTCACTATCTACACTTTGATTTCAGAATTCCCTGTCCAAGTGAAGAACACCACACAGCACAACCATTTTCCTCTAGATATGCAACTTACTTTCTTGCCACAAACAAGAAAAGCAGGCTTACCCCACAGGTTAATTTTAAAACAGCTAATAAATAAATTTCTCTAAATTGTTTATGGAAAACTGCTCCATCGTGATACAAAGAAATTAGGGCTGATTCACAAATACCCCTTTGACAGTCTTGCCTCCTTCCTCCCCTCTCTTATCCCAAGTGTCTTTGAGCAAGCCTGAAAATATGAACACTGTCCAGATGAAGGGTAATTCTTGCAGTTCTAAAAGTTCTGCCCAACAAAAACATTCTATTCATCTCTACAAACAACCACAACAGCCTTCAGAAAAATAAAAGGCCAAGATTAGAAGACATAAGCCTTTTTCTTACCCCATACATTTTACTATTAAACCCAGGATTCATTGTAAAGTAAACACAGAGACCAAGACCTTTTGCGCATGACTGACAGTAATCACCTCAGAGCTGCAACAGATGTAATTCCAGTAATGCTCATCTTTATCTTTGATTGTGGCTTGAGTTTGCTAGCCAAAGGGTCCAAGACAGCATTTTTGAAGTGCTCTAGTTTCATTGCTCCATACAAGTCAAACTGAAGCTAGTTTGCCCATGCAGAAGGCAGTTTGCAAGTGTAACTCTTTGACACATTCTACATAAAGCATGCTCTCTCACACGTTATTTACAATCTGTCCCCCCATCTGCTAGAGATACTGACAGAAAGACTGACATATTCAAAACAAAATCAGATTTGCACTTCTTGCAACAAAGCGTATGACAATCCATCTGAGAATCACAAGGGGAATGCTATGAAAAGAATTCCTAGTTGCAGAAAGCAAAATGAATCCCTCAGTGCTTTGTATGCTGGAAGCTATATGCATACACAAACAGCTACCCGGAAACATTTTTGGGAGTGTTTGCACAATTCTGTATAGCAATTTGCATACCATAACAAGCAGAGAAGTTAATTCATGAATAGAAACGTTTGAACCAAAGCGAAGCTGTGCTGATCCCCAAGTATCGGGCTGCTGAACTTCAGATTTGGCCCAGCAGACAAACCACGTACAGGCGGAAGAGATCAAGATCAATCTCGTCTAACGTCTACACCTTCCCTACAGTGAAGGAGAAATTTAATTTACTTGTCTAAAACAAATTTGAGGTAGAAGACTGCAAGAAAGTTTATAAAATAATTCAGCATTGTGCTGTTCAAGACGAAAAAATATTTTCAGAACTTTATTCTCCTCCAAAAGTCTTCAAAACAAAAACCAGCCAAAGACAAATTAATTTTACACCTCTGTCATCAGTATAATTTACACTACTTTTGACAGCCTTGGCTCAGTTTCTAAAGATAGGCAACAGAAAAAAAAAAATCCCATGCTGACACACCCTAATGGATTTAAGGCCTTGTACAAGATCACTTCCACTGAAGGAAATGGTCCTAACACACAATCCAGCTGGAGAGGTTACTTGCCACCTGGTTTCCAGTATCATTGGAGTTCGTGCAGGCTCCCAGTCATGTGGACTGGGGAAGTAACCAACGCTACAACGAACTGTGGTCCTTGTCCCTAGACCCTTTGGTGAGCAGATCCAAACTTCTGTGTCCACACTGGGGAAGTGAAACAGGCTCTTTCAGCAGCACTGCATACATTTTTTGAGAAAGTATGCCTACAAAAAACAAGCTTGAGCATGCCATGGTCAACTCTAATCTACCCTCTGCCCTCGAGAAGTACCAAAGTACTCCATACAGGCGTTTTCCTCTGGAAGCAACTGCAAACCAAAGTTATATAAGAAAAATTATCAGTTTTTAAATTCAACACACAACAAGAAAGCACTCAGACTCTACACTGATGAATATAAATCATTCAGTTTTGCATAAGTCTTAAAGTTTTTAAAATAAAACAGTTCTGCTGAGGTAATACCTGGTTCACCTTTCACCAGCACAGCCAGGTCCCCAGAGGCTCTTCCATTTCACTATGAAAAATTAACACAACTGAAAGAAGTCTGCATGAGGAACACATATGTAAAATTAAAGGAACTAAAAGGGAAGCAGAATTAACACAACACAGCAGAAAACTATAGCGCAGAGATGCCCACAACAACACAACCTGAACAACTGTCCAGTCACAATTTCTCTCTCATTACTTCTAGTCGCTTTATTATAAAGATCAGTTTTAGGCATAACTTTGCTATTTCACAGACCTTAAGCAGTAATTAACGTCAGGCTCGGTAGCTGGTCTACAGGACTAAATTGAGATTAATTCCACTTTTGTCAAAGATCTCTATTTTCCTACATTACATCAAAATGCATGCAAGAACATCATATAGAGAATTACTGCAAACACTGATGGGAAAATTGCTAGGGAAGGTTATAGAAGCTATGTATTATTGTAGAACCACTTCTAATACAAACAACACAGCTTATATTTACTAAAGAACAGCTTTACATATCTTCTTCAAAAGTAAAACCATTCAAATCCTGTTGAAATCCAGAAGATTAGGCTGGATTATCCCAGACATAAGAAAAGATGCTAGGAGAAAAGATGCTAGGAGAAGTGGACATGCCTACATGACTTTAATGTTTTGTGAGTCAAACGGATGAAGGAACTTTGCATGAGATTTTGAAATTATAAGGTTGTCAAAAACCAATCGCTTTTCAGAAAAGTGCTTTGAACACTCACTTTAGCTTTGTGAGGAGCAGCAGTAAAACAAACACCCCAGAAACCTTCATTCTTTTCAGGGAGGTATCAGCAAGAGATCCTACGTATGTTCAGTTCATTATCTAGTAAGTAAGGGTTACCACCAGAAAGCAGTTCAGAGAAAGCAAACAAACAAAATTAAGATCCTGTACCCAACCCCGCATATTCACCCCTTGTGCTAAAAAATGCTTAAGTTTTGATGCATTAAGACTTTAGGCTTGATACAACTGCTCTGCTAAATCACTCCATTTTAGACAAACCCTTTTAGTCAGGGAAGGACTGAGGCAAGAGATTGAGGAGCTATTACAGCATCAGCCATGCAGCTGCTATGAAAATCCAGGCATAGCTCAGCCTCAAACATGTTTCTACAAGTCTGAGATCAGAGACACTTTTAGCAAAAGCCATCTGAAGACTAATAGATAACCTCTTGTTTCCCTCTATACAGCATAAACTCAAGAGCATCACAGAGAAGCACTGAGTTACAAGGAAAACACAAAATTTCAAAGTCAAATGCATAAACAGTGTACAGTCTTTATGCCAGGGAGTGTAAGAACCTCCATAACTGGGACGCTTTTAAATTTCTTTCTTTGCATTGACAAGAGGTTGGTTCTGAATAGAATATTATTGGTTACTATAAAAAGCAAGTAGAACAGCAAGCAATCATTGTGGAAGAATGCATAAAGAAAGGAAATGACTGCACAAATATAAACATATTCTGCCCTTCTTTCAAACTGAAGATGCAGTCTTTGTAAATACACACAAATGCATACAATTATATGTACCTTTCCACACAAGAAAAAGTCTACTATGTACCCTCCAAACATGTCAACAAATACATTTACTTCTACCTTCATGTTTCACACAAGCTGGAACATGAGAAGTCACATGAAATACGGGATATGGAATATATCCAGGATTAATACTAGCAGACAGAAGAGGCTGCCTTGATGTATCCATAGTGACCTTAAACAATTTGACACTGAAGTGAAAGGATGGCTTAGAGTGACAGAATCTTAAGAGAAGGTGGAAGTGTCTGAGATGTAAATAAGAAGTGCATGCCTCAGTATGTTTTCTGCATAGAAAGATCAAAATAACCTGTTCAGAAAGAAAAAAACTAGAACATGCTGTGCTGCCTGGTAACAACAGATTCATGTGATTAGAAAATAAAATATTTTCACATTTTTAATATGCATCTGCTGATCTAAAATCCTACTAAAATACAGGAATTCAACAAGGAAAAAAGATCGCAATAGATACAACTACAAAAGATCTTGGCAAAGGATGGCAGGAAAAGGGCTTCATGGTTTTGCTTGGTCAACATATACTAATGGTGCTGAATCTACTCAAAGGGAAAAAAAATATATATATTTACACTTTCTATTTTATGAACAGACAGATTACCCATAGTCATCTGGTATTTTTAAAGTGTATGCATACTACACTTAATTATTTAATGTTCAACACAGTATTTTCCTATATCGCTAATAATAAGTGAAGAAAAAAATCCCACTTTATAAAATGATTACACTAACCTTTTTTGATAAACAATTACTTACATTTGATCCACTGGATATTCAGTAGCCACCACTTCGTGAAAATACGTGAACAAAGTTTAATCACAATAAGCAAGGATTTTTTATCAAATAATGAAATGTGACAGAACAGCCTAGCCTTTACCTATCCTTGATAAGCTTCAAGCAATTATTTTGAAAATATTTACTAATGATGGCTAATAATGGAATAATCTAAGAAACACATTTGTAAGATCCAATTTACTGGTGTAAGATTTAAGCAAATTTTAAGTCATAATAAATTCAGTAATTTTCTTCAAATTTCTACATAAGACCTATATGATAATGATGCCAATCAAGTACTCAAATGCATTCTAGGAACCTGTTGAAATCAATAGTGTAATTTTTATGTATATAACATTTGAAAGACCTTGAAAGCCAATCTGAACACTGCAATCTGGACGTCGCAATTTATATCTTAGTTAAACAACCACATCATACCTTCCACAGTATTATAAACTCTTCTTATCTATGACAACATTTTAAGATATCCTCATGCAGATATAAATCTCATGTTATAAATTAATAGCAATTGGACTNNAACTCGTCTTATTTTTCTCAAATTTTCTTTAAATATTAAATTTGGACAAAAAAATTAATCTGTTCTGTATGGGCATAAATTAACTACATTGTTTAAAAGAATCCCTAAAAATGCTCCTCAGGTTATGTTTTGTAAATCAGGACAGTGAAAGTACGAATTTATATCCAAATTTTGGCATTTCAAATAAACAGCGCACACATACAACAGAGAAGCACACCACTAATCTTTCCATTCACTAATGATATCTGAAAACGGTTGATGTGTGCTTCTACCAAAAAAGTAAGTATTTTAGGAAAGTTACTCAGCTCTTTGTCTAAGTCACTGTGAAAAATTACACTGCTTTGATACAGTGCAGCTAAGTTTTCTGACATTTTAGTACTCGGCCTGAGAATCTTCTTAAGATACATAAAACAAGAAAAGTAACGAACCCCTTTCATTCTCTCCATTGAGTTTCAATACAAATGAACCCCAACTCATGCTCATAATGTTTGAGGAAAATAAATTGCAGGCTCACCACACAATTAGTTTGAAAAATGGACATCACTTTCTGCCAAAAGAGAAGAAAATAACACAAGATAAATGAATATTTTATCACTGCCTAATGGAGTTAAGAAGAGGTGGCTATAAAGACAAGTGGCCTACAGCAATATAAATAAGTTGAGTAAGAATAATTCTAGTAAACCAAGTAATAGGTTTTCAACGAACAATTCAAAACAGAAACTCAGAAGTTGCTATACTAAAGTACAGTTCTCTCTTGGACAAACTAATTGAAGTTTTCTCCAAACAGACTAAATGCCACCAGGAGATGTTCTGTATACATATACCCCTAAACACTGACTTTTACAAGCAAGTCCTGTGGATCACAGCCTCCAAACTAATAAACACTAAATGGAAAACAGGGGGGAACAGGCCCTTCCCTCACAATATTAGCAGTGCTGTTAGATCTATTGTTCCTAGAAATATAGTTAATTTTATTGGTTCTTTCTCTTTTTGGCATAAAGTCAATGTTTGGCATGCAATTCTAAGCTAGTTGTAATGCTGGTTGTCAGATGATGTTAATTACTGTTGTAGGAACGAGTAGGCTCTTTAGTACTAGAAATTACATAATATCTGGTAAGGAACAGAAAACCATCTAGATTTTGTTTTCAAGAATCTCACATGTGAGGGAAAAAAATGAAACAACAAACCAAAACAAACTTCACAAGAAGGAAATACATGATTATCTGATCTCACAAAAAAAGGTACCTTGCAATTAAAAGCACAGCTAAATCTAAATGACAAGAAGTATGGATGAGGAACTTGGTAACCACCATTCAGAAACAAAATTTTTCGTTCACCTCTTTAATATTCTCAGATCTAGAAAACTCCTGGAATAATCATCTTGTTTCGGCTCCCACTGAAATGAAGAGGGAAAAACTCACCTTAAGTACATGCTCCAGCCTGTACTAAAGAGACTGAATTTACTGTTTCACAAAAAGAGACCCTCTGAACAAAGAAAACAAGTGCAGGTGTGACAGAGGTCTGAACTGCTTGAATTGCATAACCATTCTAATTATTTTCCAGAGGGACTTGACCAAGGCACAACAAAATCTTCTACATCTCAAATCAATTTTGATTAAAAAATCAATAGCAGATATAGGACTGAAGGTAGGTTTGCTTATATGCACCGTTCCCCTCTTATAAATCAGAGGAATGAAATGAAATCCACTTCAGAGCAATATCCTGACAAGAAAAAATAAAAGGCGGTGGATGAGGAAAGAGAGAAAGAGAACAAAAGAGGACGAGGAAAGACTAAACTGTCAACTGTCAAGATATTCTTGTAAGTACAGCTGATCTTCAGACCAATTACGCTGCAACTGAAACTCATCTACAGCTGTTCTGCCTTCCAAACTAAGCTGGTTGATAAGCAAAGCTTCCTGAAACAAAAGTCTACCAGACTACAAGACTTGGTGTACACAAAGACTGAGCAAATATGTCACAGTTACTGCTTTGAAAAGGGTGTAAACTTTTAAGCACAACTTTTGAACACATGTACTTGGTATAGGATGCAAAATGCATTGCTATCTTTATAGGAGATTAAATACTCAGCCTAACCAGTATCAATATTCTGAGTTATCAAACTATTATATTAAAGTCCAAAAACTTGGACAAAAAATCCAAGCTGACCACCAAAATTATCCCCTAAATTAATTCACTTAAGAAATGAACAAAAACATTCCTTATTTTCATACCAACAACTCCTTGAAGCAGAAGCAAGGAGGAAATGAGTAACTAATAGGCAGCATATCCCTTTTACAGCTTCATTCTGAGCATCTTTGAGAACATCAGGAGAGGGAAAAAGCCCGTGTTTAACCATTACCATTATAATCAGTACATAGTCTTCAGCTGCCCTGCTTAACAGACCTCATGAACAAGAATATACTAAAGGTACTCAAAAGAAAAGACTCAGAGCTTCTACTACTGTCAAATTTCTATCAGACATTCAACTTTTACAGACTTGTTTCACTGAATCAAAACCAACAATGAACCTAGTGCTGCAAGAAATCACTGATT
>WBNO01020696.1:2931-16487 GCA_013400575.1 Peucedramus taeniatus
AACATATTTTAAACTACAGCAGAAGCAGAAAATTATGAATGTTCATGGATTTCAAATGTGCAAGAAGCTACAACAACCTTGGCTTAGATTCAAATTAAAAGCAGGTAAGTAGTACATTTAATTCACCTTCACATATAGAACTGCTTAAAAGCAGTTGTTTTTTTTTTTAACTGTCTTAAAAGCAACCTTAGAAATAAGTATTTTGAGAAAAGTCTTGATTTCATTTCCTATGGAAGCCTCTCATTATCCTCGCACTAGGGATGAAGTTGTTATTATGCTATTATGTTATTATGAAGTAATTTTAACATCATAACAACACCATGTGGTTCTATTGCTCCTCCATGTCTGATCAATGTAATGATCTTAAGAGAGTGAATCAAACTTTATTTCCAGCTAAAGCACAATTTAAGTTGCAGGAGTATATTTAAATAGCACACTCCCCCAGGAACCAGAGCGTTTTTTTCCATTTGATAATACAAAATCCTGCAAAAGAACACTGACTTCATAAACTGAGTCCTACAACAGCTGTCTCAACAGCTTACAACCTGAAGCAGGTGTTTCTGGTCATGTTTGAACCTCCTCTGGCACCCAAAAATTGTTTGCAGAGATTCAGTTTTTTACATGGAGAGCAAAAGGCTCCAGTTATAGAAAACTGCAGCATCCAAGATGCATTAATTTTCAGATCTGTAATGGTTTCTGAACTGCCTGCACAATGCTCACTTTGCACTCAGGATCAACTATGAATGTTTTATAGTACACCAAAACTCAAGCTGTCTTGGAAAGGGGAAACAATAAAGGATAAAGGTTGTTGGCAGCATTGATTTAGTGACCTGAAGGGAGAAAAAGTCAGCAGGTCAGTTCAGCACGACAGAACAAATGAAAGTCAAAGCTTCCAACACCACTGCCCAGCCACAGCATGTGTAACAGATACCTTAAATACTTGATACTCTCCCAGTAATATGCATTACGAATTAGCCCTAATCTGCATACAAAACAGATTACATAACTGCTGAAAGACTGGCCCTGAATATGCTTCCCCAGGCATTCTTCAGACTCAGGCCAGAAAACTCTGTTATCACCAAGTCTGCCTTGTCATCCTTTTTCTCAAGGCTATTCATGCACAGACAAGATAAATAACTCGGGAAAACAGCCTGTTCATCGCAGATATTTATTCCTCATTCATCTCCCAAAGGCCCCTAATCTTCCTAAGACCCCATGAATCTCCTCACAAGACTCATACCCTGCTAAGAGAGTGGTCAAGGAGTGATGGAGACCAATGACAACAGCAGCCTTCCCAACCCCTGTCCTCCCTGTTTAAGGACAGGAAGCCACTGGGACCCAGCAGTGTGCTGGAATATCTGTGTTGATTTCACATTGGCTATTTCAGCTTTACTTCCCTTTAAAGCAATTCAAGACAGCTGCATGGTTTGGAGGCTGTCTTCAGCTAAGGCTAATCTCTGGCAAACATGCTCAGGGGAAGAGTTACAAACTTAGCTTATCCACTACCAGTGACGAACACTCATACCCAAATAATCCCATAAACCATCACTGGGGCTATAAATAACCAACCAGAGGCACTACTTAGCATGCAGAATCCCAAGGGCTAGCAAGACAAAAATATCTGCACACACTGCATTTCAGCATCTCATTGTATACCTGCTAATTAGGAGACAAGAAGTTCCAAGCTCCACATAACATTTGAAGTGTTGCAATAACCTTTGCAGTACTCAAATATGTTCTCATGAAGTTCAAAAAAAAGAAAACTGCCTTTTTTTAAGCTACTTAAGTTATACCTAGATGCATTACCCACATCTGAATATGCTAAGGATCTTGACATCCAAATAAATATGTAAATAGAAATTGTAATTATAAAATACGTATAAGTTTATCCACGTGGTTATAAATAAGTAAAAGTAAATAGTAATAAAGTCACTTATGCTTCATGCAGATAAAAGTTCCATGTGCAGGCTATAACTAACAGAACTCTGAAGCACTTTAATTGCAGCCAGGTAAATCCACTCTTGGAGTGCCATGACTACAATTAATTGTTTGGGTCAACAGTAAACCAGGAAATTCCTAATTATCATGTACTTCTTTAGCAGCCAAACCTACTCCCCAGCAGAACCACTGAACCTATGACACACTAGTTATGTGAAGTTCATACAGTAGAAAGCTACCAGTGTTGCACCAATTTTCAACAAAGAATTGCAGATAAGACAGTCACACACAGCTGCAGAACAGGTTTCAGTCAAGCAGTTAGGAACACATCCTTTGTCTCCAAATACAAAGAAGGGACATGCAGTTTGTCAGCCTTCCATTATTGGATTTAATGTAGCACTGGAATGGAACCTATTTGCAGAAAAATGCTGTCAAAAGGTTACGAACAGTGCAAGACCAGATAAATCCAGTGTTTAAAGAGTTCTCCAGCTTAAGGTACTATAAAACAAAGCTGAATGAGAATTCAAAAATTATGTAGGGAAAAAAAAAAAACCTATTCCCATCTCACCCAGATGCCACTGAATAGATATTCTTCAAGACAAAATAGCCAACTTCTTAGAATATCTTACTTCGTGCTCAGAAAATTCATTTTCTTCATAAAACTCATATACTCTCCCTGAGCCCTAGCAATCTTTAGAAACTAACTCTCAGTTTTTCTCTGCCATACTACTATCTTGCCAATTATCAGCTTATATGTTTCAGTACTAGTAGAATAAAGACAATAAGGAATAAAAAACCCAAAAGAACCCCAAACCAGCTTGCTATTAACCATTAAAAGTTATTCTGAGAAAGTCCTTCCACCTTTTTTATGTGAATCTTCAATGATGGTTGTCTTGCATTTATTTCAGGCATTATCAGAAGACCATTATTCCATAAGACGAAACAAAAAATACGAAATATAAGAAAAAAGCCAGATAGACAAAATTTAAAGGAAGTATGTGTAGGCTCAAATTCCATCCTTCTCCCTGCCTGCCCTTCAAAGGGAGCTCAAGAAATAACTATAGCCTGCATAAACTGAATAAGCAGCAAAGCAACTTCTTTTCAACAAACATAGTTATCTGTTTCTGTACATCAAACTTAAAACAAGAAAAAAATTTCCAAAATTAAAAAAACATGATGTAGTACTTTCAAAAATACTCAAGAGGTACACTTTTAAAATAATATCTAATATAATTTCTATTCTTTTCAACATGCACAGTATCTATAATCATTGTCTTTGATTAGTATTACCAAGTCACATAGCTTTTGATATAAAAATATTTGATATCCAGAATTTTTCCCACAATTCATTTTCAAATCTAAAGCAGCCATGTAATTGTATTACTAAGAGCATCTACACTTCAATTTGAGAGAGAAAAAGAAAGCAAAAACTAGACAGATCTCAGCCAGAATTTTAATCTAGAAACTACAGTAGTATCAGAGCTGTCCGGGCTAAGAATGAAAGTGCAAAGAGTCAGGAAAGCTGAAGAGAAATCTTTCAAAGGCAAAGCATGACAATAATAGCTTAGAAAGAAACCTTCCCCACAGAGAACAACAGCCAAAGAGTACTGAATAGTATTTTGGAATGCTGCTCACTTCATTACTACAATCTTCATGAGAAACAAACAGAGAAAACTCACCATAGGCTGTCCTGGTTCAGAAAACTTAACTTTAATATCCTGCAGGTGTTTCAAGATAGGTTCATCATATTCCTAAGCAGAAAAAAAGTAAAATCCAATTCAGCAGGCAGTATTTAGAAAAACAGTCTCTCCTTAAGAAAGAACCAAACCTTGTGATTAAATTCAACAATTTCAGCTGAAGTGAAGATCTGGATCTAAATTTCTTAATCAAAGTTGCAAATTCTATGTGCCAAACTCTCGGTCATTTTAGGGCTCATCTTCAGTAAACAAAACTGCTAGAATGTATTACTGAAGATACAGTAACTTCATTCAGGGTATTTATTACCAGTGAGATTCACAGGAAGACATGCTCCAGGGAATTCCTCCTTAACAGCATTAAAAGCCACTAATACAAATGCAGGCATAACTACCTAAGCTATTTAACATGAATTCTGCTGATCCATAGGTATTCTTATAACCTTGCAAAAATAATCCGTTATGGATTAAACTAAAAATGCTTGTCCATCATTTCAAGCATCTTCAGGGATTCCAAAGACTCAAAAGATTTGGTGCCTTACACCAAAGGATTGACTCACACTCCACGAGGACTGACTATTAATAGGAAAAGAAGCAATTCATTCAACACAATAAAAGTTATTTATTTCGGAGTAAAAACTTACTTGTACTAATTCACTTAGCATATCTACATTCCTAAAGATAGTAAACCAGAAGTCTGGAATTCCTTTGATATTTGTCTCTTCTGCTTTTTCATCTATTACCACTGCATTTTTCAGGTCTCCCTGGGAAAGAAATACAGAAAGAGATGAAAATTAAATTGTGACTTCTTAGCATATTAATAAACACAGACAGAAGTACAAAACAATTGCCATCTCTGAAGCTGTGTTTAGGGAACATTTAAAATTTACTTTTTTTTCCTCTGCAAATGAAGTTAAGAGATTTAATAAACAAGGTTTATTTATAAAACTGAACATATGCACAATTCAGATTAACTTTCAACTAATTTGAAATTCTTCTATACGAAGACTAAATAGACTATATGTCTGCTCCACTGATTTGACAAACAGAAATAATTAAAACACTATCTTTCTAGAAACAGAAAAAATATAAATGCATTTCTATTTTTCTATTAATCTCATTTCTGTAGCTCCATAAGCCACCCAGAGTGTTTCACATAAAAGTTTAAAATTTAGCTTTGCACTCTGAAATGCCGTTTTAGCTTCCCCATTTTGCAGAATACTTGTAAAGCAGTTTTTTACAGGTATTTTTAATTATTATGTTGCGTCAAATTATTACTATTTTGGGAAACAGGATGCCTTCCACATAACAGATGTCAAATGTTATAAAAAAGAAGAAGGAAGTAATTTCTCAATCCCAAACAACCTTGGGAATTCAGTCTGAATAAGCTGCACCTTTACTTTTACACCACCAGATAGCAGCAGATATTTAAGATGTTTCTGGTAGTTGCTTGGGTCATGATGAGCCAAGAATACGAAGCTGCAATTTATTTCCCATCTAGACAGGTTTCTGATTTTATTTTGTGGCATATGGCCTGTCAATGCTGTATTTACACAAAGCCTAAGGAATGTTTTTTGCTCATGCACATGGAGTACTGTGTCATGCTACATCTCAGGAGATCAGTAAAAACAAAGAGAACAATTCACTTTGAATACGAACAGCATCCAAAAAAAGGAAAACCTAGAAGAAATCAGGCTAAGGAAAAAATGAAAAGAAAACCTGAAAGAATGGCAAACAGAGTTTTCTAAGTAGGTCACTTTTCTGAGACAAAGCCTGAGCACACATCTCCAGAAATGATGCTGGGAAAGTAACAGGCAGCCCACAGACTATATTATGCCTTCTTAATCCAGACAGATCCTGCTCAACAGACAAGTAGGAATCCACCAGCCAAGAAGACATTTTATTAGCTCAATTCTGTTTTATGACTGTGTGACAAGTGTCTCACCTGTATTTACAAAAATGAAAGCTAATGATGTCCCCCAAAATAATGGAGACAGGCAGAGAACCAACCAGTCCTTTATTACCTTAGGGTTTCATGTAGCACTGGAATGGAACCCATTAGCAGGAAGGTGCTGCTAACAGGTTACGGACAGTGCCAACAAAGGCAACTCCTCAATTCCCCCACCTCACAAATTTGAAAAAAGGCTAAACCAACGGTGTAGAAGCTTTCACTGGACATAACAGTGTATTCATCATAAGAATACATCACTGACACAAAAGTTCTTTCAATGGCAAGAACAAGAATTTAACTCTGACAATTTAATATATCCATAGTAGATGACCCAGCTTATACTCACAGCCAGTTTTTCTTCATCCTCAGTTTCACTGTGCCATTCTGACTCTGCATCTGTGGGTTCAGCTTCTCCATTAATAAACTCTCTTCTCTGGGTTAAAAAACCAAAAATGTAATTGAAGATGTAAAATTATATACATGCAAGCAGAACTGACAGGAACAAAGAAATAAAAATTATATACATAATCTTCCCACCTTATCAAAAAGAGGTTGATAGAGTGCTGCATATTTTCTCTCTAAGTCATGTACTTCTTCATAGAATTTAGCTTCTATATGGGCACACTTCACCTGGAGCTTTTTCAGGGCATCAATTCTTCTTATCACTGCTTTTGGAAAACTAAAAATCAAAATTATTTAAGGTTAAAAGTTAGTTGCCTCACTGTTATTTCCCATTATACCGAGAAATAGGTTGCTTATAACTACATGCAATTTTTAAATAAAAGGCTTATGTCAAACATACATGTTTCTCCAAAACCTATTTCAAAAAGTTGAAAGAATCCTCTCCTACCCAAGTTGTTCTCAAAGGTGTTATCTTCTGTTCCATTCCCTGGGAATTTCAGAGATCTGAAATTAATGCCTTTGTTTACACCTAAACTTTGAGACTAGATTTGTGTTGATCCATCTATGAAAATTAAGAACTGTGCATTCTACAGGAGAAAAGCTTTGATTCATGGGTCATGCTCATAAAGCACCCACTGCCCATATGCACTTTAAATTATTAAACATTTAGACATAGTCATGTAAGAAGATCTCTTTATAGAACTTACATTTTTTTTCTAAAAACATAACCAGCTATTCTCAGTCAAGAAATAAAAGCATAAGTATTTACTAAAGGTAGTATTTAAATCTACTTTACAGTCAATATAAAACTAAGCTTCAAACTAGGGATATACAGGTCCTGAACTTCCCATTCCATCTAGGACAGCAGTCTTACAGAAATCATCAGTCAATAGGTAATCATCAGGTAGCACATACCCTGTCAGAGTAAGAGTCACAGAAGGAAACAAAGGAGGAGAGAGGAGTTATTTCTATCCAAAACAAGAAATGGCCATGGCAAATATTGAACGGGACAAAATTCTGTTTGTAAGTCTGCATGAAGTAAAACTTCACTCTTCCTTCCAGAAGTAAGACACTATGAATCACAGGTTAAGTAAATAATTTTTCTTAGTGAATCATTTATTCTAATTTTCTACCTTATTTACACAGTAATAATAATCTATTATGCCTTCAGTCTTTCAAGAATTTTCATGGGCCCAGTACTTACGTTTCAATGTAACTTGAAGGAGTAAGTGATGTGTTGTCAAGACGTTCCTGAAGAGCTGCCAGGACTTGTGGATTTTGCATCACTTGATCTGCCAGCTTTTCTATGAAGACAGAAAACCCCCTTTAAACAAATTTGCATCGATTTATAGTGCTTTTGTCATACTGTGTCTTACAGAAGTCACAGTAAAAATACTCCCTATTTTCACACCTTAAATAACACCACTGTTATTTGAGGTGTGAAAATAGCGAGTATTTTACTACTAACACAAACAATTACTTCAGGATCAGACTTCAGGAATATAAAGTTGGATGATGATAGAAAAAGCACTCTCCTCTTTGCAAATCTATCAGTTGCTTTAGCAAGCAAGCAGTACATTGACAACATAGGCAAATTTCATGTTTTCCCTTTAGGTAAGAAAATACAAAACAGAAGTTTTTCTATCCTTCTGTATTCCCTATACTTTAAAAGCCACATATAAATTTGCAGGAGAAGAACCACTGAATTATACTTTCAAGACACCTGTTTTCCAGTTAGTGTGACTCCTGAAAAAGCCCTTCCAACTCTGTGTACTGTACAATAAACAGCATAGCACTGTGACCTTGACAACTACTTATTTTCTACCTTATGATGATTTTACAATCTCTAAGATTCTTCAACTATCACAACATTTCACAGAAGACTACTTTTACAAGATATCAGGTCTAAAATGGTTCTGGTTAGGTATTAAAAACCCTTACTAGTAACCATGCATGGTGTCATGGTGTGAAGACTAGTTTTTCACATCTTTCCATTCTTTCTCAGTGCTCTTTTTCCCAGACATTTAAAACCCAATATATTGCACAGCACACACTAACATGGTGAAGCTTTTATAGGCTTGCATTTGTGTGTCGCTTTGTTTTTCTGATTTATTTGGGATTTTGTTGTTGTTTTTTCCCAAGCAACTTGACTTTAAAAACTATTCAATAGTGTCTACCAGTTCTCATGTGATTTCCAATTGCCAGTCACATTTCTTAAAAAAACAGGTAATGAGGGAGACCTAAAGAACATTCAGTGACCACATATATGAAACATATTTCACTATAATTTACAAATTTGAGTATTTGGAGAAGTAATGGAACTGTAGCTTTTCTGCACACAGAAGCATTAATTTGAAAAACACTACTCAGCAGTTATCTGTAGACCTTGCTAAAAGAGAATAAAAACTTCCAAGACACATTCTAAAGACGCACTTTCTGAGAAACAAGACAATAACGAACTAGAACACAACTGCTCATTTTGATAATTATGCTGACAAAGAATACACATTTTTACAAGCCAGTCTTTGCAGGCGTTATTGCAAGGGTCTAGAGGGCCATTTCAGGCAAAAACATCACAGTCACAACACACACAAAAATAGAGCCTTCACTCTGGTTTTGGCTGCAATAAACAAAGAAAACATCAGAAAGCGAACAGTTAGCCTAAAAACCATTGTTTTGCTCTCAGCTGTGAACACCTCTCCAGTTTTGACTGAAAAGGCTTATTACACTTCTGTAACATCACCTACTACTATGTATTTCTTACCTTTTTTGTTGCTTGCATTTTTAGCAGCCTCCAGAGAATCTGAAGCAGTATCTTCTGTTTTACTAAAAAAATTCAAATGGTAAATATTAAAATAGCATCACATTACACAAATGTCAGCATTTAAGAACTCTGGTTTACTACAGACATGTTTTATAGACAAGTATGCCAATAAAAGACATATTTATGTCTTCAAGCTTGTGAAAACGAAAAAGAAACAAGCCAACCTCAAAACAAAACATAACAAGCCCAAAACAAAAACTTTTGACAGACAAATTCATCTCATTAAGTGAATGGCTGGCCATTCATGTGTATGATTCAGTCTGTGAATCACGTGGCCATTCACTCTGCACAGTAAAGTGTTTTTACTCACAGATGAAAATACGAGACACTTTTAGTGTAAGTGATGAGGAAAAACACAAGAAAGGATGCAGGTATGAAAGCAAGATGAACAAGAGATAAAAGCTCTGTTTCCAACTTCTCTAACAAGCTCTTCTGATCAAAACATTCACTCCTATTCTAAAAGAGATGTCCCTGGCCTCCCCATCTCCCTGCTGCAATGTCTTCCATCTCCCTTCCTGTGCTGGAGAAGGAGAGGGCCCAGCATGAGTCAACAGCCAGCCGGTATTCCCTGTGCTCCCTGCCAGTTTAGAGGTCACAAAATGCACACTGGATATTGCTGAAATTAACCCTAACTCAGACACAAAACCAGAAGAGAGATCACATATGCAAATGGGTATTATCAGGTACAGGACAGACCAGCTTATGCAGCACTGCAAGCCTCAGAAGAGCAGCAGCACATATGGATTTGCAACAGTTCCATAAAAATAACGTATGTTCATAAAATACTACATAAACTAGGAAAAAAAAAAGGCGCTTTTTGCATGCTTAAATGACACAGATTAGAGAAACACTAAGGCTCTTCCGTTCTTTAGAGCATTTAGAAAAATATTACCATTTTATTCTTATCCAAGTCTGGTAATCCACTCTTCACAGGTTTAAAAAAAACAACAAAAACCTCTCCTGCAGAACACCAGATATACAGTTGGCTCTCACTACCCTGATTTAATTTGAGGAAAACAGCCCAACATACCTGTTATCTGCCATCTGTGTGCCTGAATCCACCTGAAAGTTGAAAAGTAGTGTTTAAAAATACTTGAACAGTAATTTGTTTACATCAACAGAAGATGAAAATAGAACAGGCCATTGTTTAAAACCCCAATACAAATTAACATCCACTGTTTTTTTCTATGAAATTCATAATGAATAACCCCTCCCAGTAAACTAAATAGCAACTACAATACCCAACTCAAACTGAAACTTGCTCAGTTTTTGAAGTTTGTCAGGTGGTTTAACCCTCCTCTAACTTATTTTTTCTGTTAAATACTACAGATACTAATGAATTTCTACCCAATCATGGGTCTTCAGTCTGAAGATGCCACAATTTCCTACATTAGCTCAGCACTGTATCAAAAAAAAATGAGGCAAAGAGGAAGACATAAATGTACTATTTCTAATTCCCTGACAGCATCATAGTAAATAATGAATTTTTAATCTCTGCCTATATAGCATACTTGAGGAAAAAAAAAATGAAAGTTCAAATGAATTAATTACTATAACTTCCAAATCACTTTTTTCTTTTATCTCCCAAGCAGAAAAATGTTTCACATGTCTGTCTAATCAGGGTTATTTCTGTGAGTAGCTGCTTCTGCTGCTCTACAATGTGCCTAAAACTGTTGCTAGATAAAAAGAACACCGAAGAGAAGAAAATTATTTACCAAGAGAAGGGGTTTTGACAGTAGCTAGGAAGTCAGAATCCCCTGTATAAAGATTTGCTCCTTATTTATCAAGAGTCAGAAAATGAAGAGAAAAGAGAGAAGTTAAAATCTCTTTATTAACAATGACTGGAACCAAGTTTAGCATAGCTATCTCAGCCCCCAATATCTAAATTAGCTCTCCTGAGAAACCAGAGGGACCAGATTGTCTAACTTATTCTGCTGTTCTTTCTTTTCTGGGGTGAAATAGCCAAGCCTGCACATGTATTTCAGTAACAGAGATTGGGCTTTTTTACCTCCATTTTAAAAAGCTTATCACGAATTCATGAAGTAATCACTACCTGCCACAGAGAAGCACAGGTGGTATTTTCCACCACCAAGCTTTCATGAAAGCAGATACTGGTCTGTGAGTCAAATTCAGAACAAAAAGTAGCTTCAATCATTCATCAGAGTTGACAGGTCTGATTTCTCCAACTCTATGAAGGCCAAACAGGCTGATCTCAGGCCCAGCTTCCAACAGAGGGCTACCAAAGAAGAACCTAAGTGCTAATGCCAACTTGAGCGGCAGCCCAGAGATTGCATGCACTTTTCCATCTGGAAAATGCTGAATCCTGCTCTCAGCTGTAAAAGCAACACTTGCACAACCATTTCAAATAGAGTTGAAAAGCTTTGCTAGTTTTCAACGGTACTAACAGTGTACTTCAGACTATTCCACAGGAAGTTGTTTACATCTCCCGTATAAGCCTGGAAGCCTACCCTACAGGTTAAGCCCAGGAACAAAACAAAGAGGCTTCTGGCAGAGTAGGTGTTCCACCAGCCCAGGCGGATTTACTTCCAAATGTCTCCTCTTGCCTTAAACATAACAGGAGAAAGTGGCAATGCTGCAACCACCTGCTAGAGCAAAGCAGAAACCAGATTTTTACAATCTCACAGCTGAAGAAATAAAGGAGCATAAATTAGTATCTCCTTCCACAGCAACAGAAGGCAGAGGGAAAAAAAAAGATACAATTAAAAAGGTAAAATAGTGCAAACTGATCTAATATCAGAGTTCAGCCAACAAGTTATATGATGCCAGTCACTATTAGAGAAGGCAACAGTAGGCAACTAAAAACGCAGAGTGGCAATATTTAAAGATTACCCTCAAAGACTTGTGGCTTCCAACCACGGCCCAGCAACCAAGCTAATGGAACAGACTCTACTCCACATAAAAATTCTTCTGCTCAGCTGTTGGTGCTGTATTTCCTAGAGGGAACTACTTCTCAAGGGAAGACGAGATCCTCACGTGTGTTTGGAAAACATGGAATAATGTTTGAATAGCAGCCGAATTCATCTCCACTGAAACAGACATGAACTGGGCACGTTCTGACAAAAGCCACTCACCAAGTAACAAGCAAGAATAAAAAAAAGAAAAAAAGGAAAAGGACCATTCCCTGGTGCAAACACATACTTCAAGTCTTGTTTCACCCCTAGAGTCGTACCTTTGGCAACTGGAAAGTAAAAAGAAATATATAAATAAATAATTAGATGCAACTTTCTTAGAAGACACTTTGTGATCCCCGGTTTCATTCCAGCTGCCTTGCACTGACTTCGCTGCCACCGAGGCACCAACAAAACCGTTTGGGACAAGCTGTTGAGGGCAGTGAAGAGGAGAGGAAGGCAATTTTAGAGACAGAGTTCAGCACACACCAGGTGAAAAAAACCAGTACCAAAGCACTAAGCCCTCATGGCCATTGTCTTCATTGCTTTCCAAATAACAGCAGAAGGGATAGTTATTATTGCTGCCACCGCCGTTAAGAGGCCAAATTATTGCCTCATTTTTCCTGGGCACTTCCCTGTTTCCAAATGACTCACGCAGGTGAAGCTTTGGGGATGGAGGAGATCAGCTCAAACCCTCTCCTACAAGGCAGGCTACTGCTGCAACTTGTCTGGCATAAATGTCATACACCATCAATCCCTTAAAATGCAGGGAACTGTAAACTCAATGCACACCAGGACAGGAAGAGTTAATTACAAAGACAATATCCTGAAGGACATAAATTCAAGAGAAAAAGCTATACACTGGCAAGATGCACTCAGAAGTGTACACGGAATACATCTTCTCCGCCTTGCATAAACCTTCTAAACATAACTAAAAGCCGAAACAGGAAACTGACAGGCTCCTGCCCACAGCTGTTAAGTGTTTTCTGTAACTACAACAAATCAGAAGAGAAAGTTACAACTTCCGTTTCAGAGGCACTGAGATGTAACCCCGTGGGAAGCCACAAACGAAACATTCGGATACTTTTTGTAAGGATAATAAGAAGGGATCATAAAAAATTATTTGAGGAAGAAGTTCATTAACCTGTTCTACAAGCCCCGGATATCAATACTTAGCTCACCTCGGAAGTTTTCTTAAAGGAACACTATTTTGTTTGGAGATGACCTCAAAAATTTGCCTTGTGATTCTGGTTTCATCTATAATTCCCACACGGGCTTCTCTACCTTTATATTTGAAAGCCTCGTAAGCAGATGCTACAGGAAGGGAGCCTGATGAATCCTACGGGCACTAGTACTGTGTGTAGTAAAAAATCGCACCGGCAGAGAAAATTTCGAACAGGCCCTCAAATGGGAGACAAGGAACCCGAAATACAAAACGCACCCCCCCGAACCGCCCGCCGCGCTGCTGGAACGCAACACCGAGCCTGAGATCAGGCGAAATCATCACACCCCAGCCAAGCAGCGAAGGCCTTGACTCAACCCGAGCACGGCGGCGTGAGATCGCGGGGGCAGCGCTCAGCACCGGCGGCCCTCCCGCCCTCCTCCTCCCCCGCTCCCCCGGGAGGGCGGGGACAGGACGGGCGCGCTGCCAGGAGCGCGGCCATGCATGAGACCGGAACCCCTGCGTTCCCCGCCGCCAGGCACGGAGCAACGGGGGACCCGTTCCATGGGCCCGAACTTCCAGAACCGCCCTTAAAATGCAACCGCGGCGGGCCGGCCGCAAACCCCTTCGCGCCGTGCGGCTGCGGGCGCCGCCGTGCTCCGCCCCTGAGCAGGCC
>WBNO01020696.1:16598-35976 GCA_013400575.1 Peucedramus taeniatus
GCTGGCGCGCGCGGGGGGAGCGCGTGATGCGGGGCGGGGCCCAGGGGGACGGCGCGTGCCCGCGCCCTTAAAGTGACAGCAGCGGCCCTTGCTCCTGGGCTCCTTCAGCACCCAGCTCTTTTCAGAGATCGGCAGGAACCGCCCGGGCTGCGTGTGCCGGCCCTGCTGCCCCTCCAGCAAATATCAGGGTGGCCGCCGGAGAACTGTGACCCTGAGGCTGTGGGCCTGTCCCAAACACCCACATGGGTGTCACCGTGTCAGCCCTTAATTCTCCTCATAAACCCTCAGCTCATTCTTCTGTCCCTGGGTAGAATTAGAGCAACTCCGCCACCTCGCCTTTCTAACCTGTCCCCAAAAGGACACAGCCATGCGTGACAACATGCCACTTGTGTGGGCTATCCCACCGTGTCTCAGCAATTACATGAGATCCCTCTGTGTCTCAGAAACGGCAATTTATCATTAAAATTATCCATACTGGGAGAGGATCCCTCCGTTTTCTGAGGCACCGTGCCTGGCCTGAGGAATGTGCTGCTGCTGCTGCTGTACAGCTCCTCCGCAGCAAAGGCGGACATGACAGTGCCCGTCTTCGGCTGGGACACAATTCCCTGTTAGAGCACGCCAGGAAAACTCCACTATCAGCCCACATTCTGTGTGCATGGCAGTCTGAAAGCACTGGTGTGAGGAACCGGGCAATTTCAGCACCTGGAGCCACTTCCAGACTTTTAGTAATCTTTCACTCAACTGGAAAGAAAACCCCTCTAATCCTTTTCTCCTGTCAGGGAGTTCCCTTGTTCTAAGAAGTTTTCTCCAGGTTTGCAGCTTGGATTTCTGTAACGACTAGTGTGTGGAAGCAACGAGACCAATATATTATAAACTAACAAATAGTCAATATACTAATGTTGGATTAAATAATCTACAGTAGGAATTTAAGTCACAGGAATAACCAAAGAATCTTTAATAAGATACCAATACTGTAATTAAAAATGAGAATTTTGAAAGAACTGCAGAAATGTTATAGCCAGTTGCACAAACAAGCAGATTTGGTGGGCCAGAGGACATGATCAGCAGAATGTTCCCCTTCTTTACTTTGCTTCCAGCTCCCTTTCCCCATTTCTCCAAAAAAGTCATTTTTCTAACATCAGCAGGTTAACAGCCTCCTCATATTTCTATTAATCCTTAATTTTGGGACTACCTTATTCATGGTAGTGACTTTTTAAGGTCATGTATGCATTCATGGTAGTGACTATGCTTGATTCTCAGTGTTCCAAAGAAGAGCATAATGAACTCTGAGAGAAGGGCTTATCTGAAGGTATTCCTACTCCACACTTCTTGTCCTTGCTGCCGGCTCATAGCTATCAAGTATTCTTTTAAGATTTTTCTGTCAATCTCCATTTTGTTAAAAGCCACTCAGATGCTGAGTACAAACTCCAAACTTTGTCTCCTACGACGATGCAAGACAGGTGTGAGATCTAGCTGCACCTTTCTGTGCTTGTATATCAAGGTAAACACACTTTTTAATTACCTTACACCTCTGGATTTTTAGTGCCCGTCTCCAAAGACATTAAATCTCCCATGGTCAATGAGGGATTTTTGCTGACTGCTGTCTAACCTCCTGTAGCACAATGCTAGACTCCAGGACTGTGGATAAAGCACAATCTGTGGAGTCATCTTTCTGTCAGGTGCTGCTCCCCTGCAGAGAGCTGCAAAGGGATATCCCCTAAATCACCCTGGCTTGATTTAAGCACCCAGCCTCACATGCAGGAGCTTGGAGAACCCAAACTGAAGGAAGGGATTGTGCCAGAGCTGCCAAACAGATGCACTTGACACTGGAGAGCAAGCTTAGGCTGAGATCTGTGACTGGCATTAAAACTGTCTGTGTCTTCTGCCCTTGGATGTGCATTAATGGAAACTGCTCTCACTGGGTGAGATGCCAGACATTCACTGCCTCATCTGAGGTATAAGATTTCCTCTGTCAATGACTTTTCCTGCAGGGGAGGAAGATGTTTGATCATTGCTAAGCAGAGTCTTGGCACTAAGTAGCTAATGTGCTTCTTAATTAATGTGTTCTGTCTCAAGGCATGTTAAGTACTATGCATGTGATACATATAGAAATTGCCTTGTGAAATCAGAGTGGAGTAAAATTCCTTCCCGTATTTGTGTAGTAGAAGTTGTGTAATTAAAGAGACAGCTAAAGTTGGTCCAACAACTACCACCAGCTGAGAATGCTTAAACTTACCTTCAACTTCTTTTTCTACTTTTTAAGCTATGCACTGTATGTGGCAGTGAATTGCTTTTTTGCACACTTAAAATGGACCAGGGCCTTTGTGCAACAGGACACAGCAAATAAAAATGTTAGGATAAACAGGTCAAAGAGAGTGTCATAAATGTAATCAGCACTCATCAGTTGAAAGTCTTTGAAAAGATTGGTGGCATCAAGTTCACACTGAACAATTCACAGATTTTTCTACCAATATCTGAGCAAACTGAGTGATGGGAGGAATTTGTTCTCTTGAGTGGAGCAGTATTCACATTTGACATTAATGGGAATTTTCACATCAGAAAGGCTGAAAGGCACACTCTGAACAAGAGACAAAATTTGCTGCTGCAAAGTTTGGGCTTCAGCCAAGGGCGCAATTGAAAACAGAAACACCACTCTTTTATCTTCCCTTGCCAACTCTGAATAAATTCTTTGATAGGTGAGAAATTAAAAGCTCCATGTTGTCTGAGAAAGATGAGGTCTCTGTTCTAGAAAATTTAAGTATTTTTAAGATTTTGCTATGAGGATTTTAATATTTTTTTCATAATTTTCATAATGCTTAGATAATCATACTTCAGACTGGCTTCCCTAAGAGTGTGTACACATACACGACCTTAAAAAAAAAGCACACACAAACATCCCCCCCCCCCCCAAAAAAAAAAACAAAACAACAAACACCAAAAAATCCACCAAAAAATTAAAATACTGTGTAGTCTGTCCTCTCCCTTTTCCTGGATGAGTAAGACAGATGACTAAGACACTGCAGACCATTGCTGTTGCATTCCCTTCTCCTGCTTGCCAGGTCTCTCTCACAAAGCAAGTGCAGTGGAATTCATTTAAGTGCCACCTTGAGGGATTGCCAGGGAATAGGTATTATCAATTCAGTAATCCCACAGATCAATTGGCATGCCCACACTGAAAAAGTCATCTAAAGCAGTGTGCATCCAAGCCTGGCTGCAGCATTCTTTGTTTGCTACCAAGTTTTCCTTCAGCAGGATTTTATGCACACTGAATTTAAAAAAACATTAAAATAACCAAGGGAGGGAGGGAGGGAGGAAGCAGTGTGTGCATGTGGGAAGCATACAGAAAGACTGGAAAATAACCTTTGGAAAATGAAGTGCTCCCAAGATCCCTGCAAGGAGACTTGTCCCAGAAACAAAATGAAGCATTTAGGAAGTAAAAAGGGCATTTAAAAAAACCCCAAAACATTCTTTTACACTGATATAGTAATGGAATTGGATTAGGTTCTACTAAAAACACAGCAGGAAGAGACAAACAAAATGTGGGGGCAAAAGCCAGGATTTTATCATGGAGATGTCATAAACTACAGTCCAGGATAGCCATGGATCAACAGCATTTTCTCCACAGTTAAATACTAACTCACCTTAAGTAAGTGCTAACTCAGATCACCAAAAATATTTTCTGTATTTGAATTCCTGGCACTATTTGACATAAAGTTGCAACTTCAGAAGCAGCATAGGCATGTCCCATCCTTTCAAAGATATCCTGAGTGCACGTCCATCTCTTCAGGGAGCATGCTGGCAAGAAAATGATGAGCTGATAATGTCAAAGGGAGCTGGGATCTAAAATTCTGCAAAAAATGTAACTGAACCTTTCTGCTTCTCCTACCAAAGGATGGAGAAGTTGCCCGAATGGCCATGGCTGGCTGCTTAAAGTATCATTGTGCAGTTTAAACACGCATTTATAAAACTGATTAAAATTAGCAGAATAATCAAATATTGAATGCAAAATTAATTAAATTAGTAATAGCAAGCTAAAGGAAAAGCTCTGTAAACCATATTTCAAAAAGATTGTTGTGGAATAAATATAAGCTCAATATTTTCCCCACTACACAAAGTTCACATACGAGTATTTCACAACAGATTTTATTTTCTGCACACAAGATGCATCTGCTTTACTGACCTTAACATTATGTATGTTTTCAAAGGCAAATACAGACAAATTAGAAAAAAAACCTACTAGACCTTCCTGTTACTCCAAATAATGTGTTCAGTCCTCAGAAGGAGGAATATAAATATAAAAATATCAAGGAAAAGCAAAGATGTTGTAAGTCTTAATTAAGGAAAGGAACAAATCCTGATCACTGTAGCATGAAGCTAAGAGTTGAGAAAACAGAGGTGTCACGGTTTGACTTTCTGCAAGTCACCTTGAGAATACTGAATGAATATAGTTCTTCAAATCAGACACGTGGCTGTTCCATGCAGCTGCAAAGTAGGTGAGGTATTTTTTAGGATTTCATGAACTTTAGTTCATTTAGTAGCTTCTGCCAATGAAATGCATTGTTAGGCAACAAAGAACACTCCCTGCAGATATAATGTGACCATACTGCATCAGAAAGGTTTTTATCTCATTGTTAAATAGTCATGTTAAAAATATCAGTCTTGAATACAAGGCAATGTCTAGTTGTATTCCCTAACTGCAAATCAATCCACAAACTGTGTATCAGTAGGAAACCCTCTGTCAATTCCCCATGGCTCTGAACTGGTAATTAGGTACTGAGTACTTTGGGTAATCAGGTACTTTGGCAGGGCTCCTGTTTCCTTCAAGTGATAGCTCCAAGAACTCACCACCTCTGCCATCAGCCCTTCATGTCTTTCCCATGTTTGTTCAATGCAGGTGCATTTGCCTTGTACTTACCCACTTCACTGCAACTGCAGGTTGATGATCCCTTTTTCAACAAAGGGACTGTTAACTTCTACTATGCAAAGTGTTCTGGGTATACTTATGAGAGTTTCTAATAACAGCAGCTAGAATAAGTACCATAGTGGAACTACCCACTTTTCCTGCTTATGTAAAGATACTAAAGTTATCTGGAAAATACTGTTCTTACTGTGGGGCAAATCACTCAGCTCCCATTTAGCAATATTTTTTTCTGAGTGTAACACTGGTTGTTAGATAGAGATCAGTATGCAGGACAAATTAACCAAAGCCTGGACAGCTGGAATGAACAAGAATCCTTATGTGGATTTGCTGACTGAGCAGCATCTTCACAAACAGAACTGGAAATCACATCTGCTATTGCTGAGAAGAAACTTCTTACATGTTGGCTTTTTTTTAAATGATGGATTTTTATTGCATTTCCAGATGACATTATTAACCCATGTAAACAGGAATTTTACTTTGCACATAATAGAAAGTGTAAACAGAAATCTGAGCAGCAGTATATGCTCACTTCTTCAATGGGAACCCAGCACTTGCCTTCTAAATAATAAGTCCTGTTGTTTTCAGTTTGCACTTCCATTCTGAACCATTTGTAGATACTCCTTGTGTAGCTTTTCTTGGGTTTCATAAAGTTTCTTTAGCTTCTTAATTTGTCCTTTGCTAAGTTCTTTGCCTTCTGTATCATGGGTGGGAAATCCCTGAAATATATTAAAAAAAAAAAAAGAGTATTTAAGTTCTTGGACTGCTTTTGTTCTTTATGGAATCATGTTTTAATAAAATAGGGAGATAATGTCATAATGACAGGCTGTCAGGAAGGGTGTATTTTGGCTAATTTTAGTCACCTAGAAGTTTGACAGCTAACTTTGACTATTTCTGAATGTTCCCTTCCTAGCAAAACGAGAGGCATAAGGGTGTATTTATCTTTTGTCCTGAACCACATAAGGGAAGCTTAGGCCACTAACTTCTAGATGGTTTTAGTTAAGAGAATAATGACTAATTCCTGAACAGATGGTTAAATAATCTTTTAATCATACTAGCAGATTGAATTCAAGGCTTAAAGCAAAAGCAGTAAGGTATTTATATTCTTGATGGAGAAAGTATGATCAGCATTTTTATGGACATTCTCCTTGGCTTGCAGGGATATTTTCCAGTATTTATCCTCTCCATTCAGACTTGTCCAGGACTTGAATTTGTGTAGGTGAAGGGGAGAGGCAGAAGCAGGATCAATGACCCAAATCAAGTAGAAGTGAAGAACTACTGCTTTATGTTTTCCAAGTAACCCTTTTATCCCCAAGGGGAGCAATCAAGAGCAAAGTTATGCATACAACTCCTTCAGAGAGCCTTTGCCAGGCAAGAGCAAAACAGTGGGCAGAAGGGAACAGGAAACACAGGACCACTCCAAAAAACATCAGTTCTGGAAGAGTTGGGAAGTTTGTACTTGCAAATGAATATCCTACTTGCACCAGAGTAATATATCTGTGAATGAACATCATACACATTCCTACCCACGATATATATTTTGCTTTGCAATAAGGGGAGCCAAAGGAAATGTACAATGAATGTACAAAGGAGCGAAGAAGGAAAATACCCTTGAAATGATGGCTAACAGAGACCTTCCTCCCTATTGCAGAATAAAATTCATATATCACCTTTTTCTTCTGTCCTTCCCTCCTCTTGCTACGTTAATAGCACTGCCCTGGAGGTTTGGAACAAGACTGCTATAAACACATACAAATAAGAATGTACAACTGGGGGAAGAAAACCCCTCCCCCTATAGGAAGAGAAGTCTCTTACATTTTCATCAAACAGGGAATATTTGTCAAGTTCCAATTTAAACATTTCATGTGGTGGAATCTTCATTTTTTCCAGTTTTGCTGCCTGTAATAAAAAACATGCATTAACATCACAGTAAATTACTAACAACCTGTCACACATGTCAAAGGAAAAGCAGATTATAATTTCAAAATCAAGGAACATTCAATTCATAATTGTTTATTATATGAAAACAAACTTGGAGTGAGGAGCAACTCAGTAGGTCTTAGCTGTGCTTGTCTGGGGGAAAAACTGTTTTAAACCTGTAGAGAACCACTTTATAAAAAAGATGCATTTCATAAACTCAAAATAATTTGCTTATATACTCCAAAAACTACATCTGATTCCTACTAACTTGGTTCTCTAGTCAATACAAAGTGAATAGAAAGAATATTCAGCAATTAACTCACTGCAAAGGGAACCACCATTACCAAGTTTCTTGCTGACACGCAAAGGTTTCTATGCCGGTCACAGAAGAATCAAATGCAGTAATTGCACTGAAAACAAACCAAACTCTCCCTTGTCTGTAAACAAGCACATCTCAGAATCTTTTCCACGTATGTTTTGCCCTATGCAAGGGGATCACCTTTTTGAATAAATGAAAAAAGGTACTTGGAATTTGTGGATGATAAATGCTATTTGTCTTGGTTTATCTCTGTATGTGGTGCTCTCTAAAAGTTGCCTTTCTCTTTTAACACAGGAATGTATTTCCTGTACTGTTAAAGTCATCAGCATGGCAAACAATATTTTCTCTTATGAGTTCATCTCCTCTGTCTACTCCCCAAAGCCCAAAACCTTTGAGTTATCTGAATTCCAATCACAGAGATAAAACATTTCTCTGCTCAATCATAAGGAACAGGGGATTTCTTACAGAGAAAAAAAAAAGGAGAAAAAGAAGCCCTTTCACACGATATTTCTTGGATAACGTGATCTTAGATTTAGATAATTCTATGATATTAGAAAGGGAATAAAATAATAAACAACACAAGCAAAATCTTCTCTAACAGCAACAAGCATGTAAGATACCACTTTGTCAATTAGGTAATACTGTTTGTACGCTGAAATGAAGTGCTACAAGTTCTTCTGTAGTAAGTTTTTGCAGGCTTTATTTGTGTTTTTAAAAATGGCTTCTCTGTAAGAATTGAAATTCCAAGCCTGAACTGCAAGCCAAAGGCATTCTGAGCAGGAAATTGTAAACAAAAAAAAAAAAAAGAAATGGAGACCTGGTTAAGGCTGGGCAGAGAGCCTGTGTTCTAATGTTCTTTCCTGCACGTGACTACTACTGCCTACAGTAACCTTCAAAATGAGGTTACTTACTTCCTGCTGTTGTTTTTTCCTGGCTGCTTCTTCTTTCTTCCTTTTTTTCTCTTCTTCTATCTGTGAGAGGCAGTGTTAGTGAGTAAAAGGTAATGCACTATTTCATTTGGTTGTTTACTACAAACCTGAGCCAGCTCCCGGGATATTTAATTACAGACAGAATTGGCAGCATGACCTGCAGCAAACCCACCATGCCTTATAATTAGGATTGTCTGATACTTCCCACTGTATGACTTTGATTTTATTTGCTTTTAATCACAGTTAAACCAGTTCCAACTGTTCAGAATGCATTTTTGCAAAGTGGATACCTATAAAACAATACCTATAATTTTAAAGGGAAAACTGTTTTGCAAATGACTTTTAAAAAAGACTGTATTTCAATGACATTTTAAGCTCTTGCCTCAAACTGTGAAGAGATCACAGTTCCTCAAGCAGCAGTTGTATCACTTGATGTTCCTAGGGAAACAACTATCCAAATTTAGCCAACTTGCTAAAAATCCCATCTTGCACTTTCCCGGGAGAGACCTGTCAGCTCTCCAAGGGTTCTGCCAGTACTGAACATAATGCTGTTTACAGGGAAAAGGGACTCTGGCTGCAGGTCCTACCCAGCAGCTATAAACAAACTGCCTTCAAATGTCACTCTGATGAAAACATCTGGAATTTACTAAAATGACTTTTTACTACTCCCTTTTTCCAGAAAACATCAACATGGAAGGAGAAATGTTGGAAAGTCTTCCAAATATTTCTAGTCATGATAGAATTTTATTTTTTGGTAGAATTGAAGATGGACATATGAAGTGTTACTTTTAAATATTACAAAGTCAAATATTAATGCTAGGAAGTGCCAAAAGCAGGGTTTCTGTACAGAACTTGTGCATGTGAATTCAAATTCACAGGCTTTATAGAGTAACATGAATTCTTGCCCCCACATCCTGAATATCTCACTAATCCATACCATATTAATTAAGATTTAGCCAGTACATTTTTCCTCAAGTATCAGATGAATACAGACTAGTTCTATGGAAAACATTGACTTCATTTGTGCAAACAAAAGAAGTCTGAATTAGCTTCTCATTGGATTTTTTCTTCCAGAGAGATAAGACAGTTTGAATGCAATACTGAACATCCCTTAATTATATGAAGAACTTAAAAAGCAATAAAATAAAAAATCTTCGAGGTATTCACTAGGTCACATACAAAGTTTTCAAGAAGCTGTTTCGAAAAATCCTTTTTTTCCAACACACTTAAATATTTTGTATTCATTCTCTTATGTCATCTTCCTTGTTGCTAGTCTGCTATATGCTATATTTTCTTATGAATTATCAAAGAAATGTAAAAATATCCATAGCTTATACATTACCTTAAATTTTAAAAATATAGGATGCTTAAAATAATTACCCTTTTCTTTTCTTCTCTTTCTTTCAATAATGTGTCCTTATCCACTAATTTAACCACTGTTGGAAGTCCTAAAGAAGCAAAAAGATTAATTTCTGGATTAGAAGAAGATAAATGTATTCACCCTGTGATAGTTATTTTCTTTTTGCATGCTAAATGCAAATACAACTCAGTGGCTACTCAAAAGTGACTAATAAATTAGGCACTATACAAAAAGGTGAAAAACATTGCAATGTGTTTTTTTTATTCTGTACATGTATTCCAATATACAGTTCTATAATATATATTTATATATACACACCATTATGTAAGATACATAATTTGCACCATTATATATAGTACATGTGAAATATATATATATATATATGGTGCACATATGATATGCTATAGCTCTGCAATACTTGGGTTTACTGAATTATTCTAATTAGTTTTGACAGCTTGTTTTCCCACTTCTTAGGAAAACAGCAGGATTATAAAAACAGCTCCTACAAAGTATCAAGAGATAACTGCGTACCTTCATGATCTTCAAATCGAACTCCAAGTTCGGGCAGGATGTCATCCCGAAGAGCATCACTCAACTGCAGCACTTCAGTTACTACACCACATGAAAAATACTTTTAGTGAAGTAAAATTTGGCCAAAGTATAGTTTTATCCAGCTACATAGTTACTTAAGTGCAAATAAGAAATACCCATTCTCTCACACAGAGAGAGAAAGGTCTTTTCTTTTAAAGTGATAAGTAAGTCCTGCCTCATTTCACCCACAGAGAGAAGCAGCACACTTCTTTGCAAGGACTTGAAAAACATAATTTTCTTCCAAGATACCCTCACTGTTCCTGAAAGGGAACAGAAAGAAAAACCAAGGCAATTCAGAAATGATGCAACAATTCTGCCAGGGTATGGTGGAAAGGTATATGACTCAGGAAGATCCTAATGGTTGCTGTAGGATGTGCAATAGAAAGATTAAAAACCTAATTTTAGAAAAATCACAAATTAACATATCCTAGCAGTGCCCTTTGAAGGACTATAATTTTGTTGATTTGATAACTACACATACATTTGTCAGAGGAACTGCAATCTCAACATCCTCTTTTAATTTCAAGCAATCTATTTACACCAGAACAGAGAATTTTGGTTTGGCTTTCTGTATGGTGACCAGGACATCATGGCTAATACTTTTTTTCCCTTGCAAACTTACCAAAGAGCCTTTGATAACAGCAAATAGTTAAGATTTTGCTGAAATATATGCTATTTTAAGGGGAAAACAAATCTTCATACAAGATAATTTTTTGGGTAAGAAACTGTATCAGTTGAGAAGCAGCAGAACAGTTAAGAGGGACTAAATGCATCCAAAAATCCAGTATGTTGCTGTTGTGAATTCAGTGGCATTTTTATAGGCAGTCTGGTACTTGAGAGGAACACTTAGAAAGTGTAACAAGACAGATACTTGGGTTAAATGGGCTTACTATGAACAAATGTTCTCCCTTTGAGCAATTCTTAGCTGGTTAAACCTAAGAAGTACTAAGGGTTTCAAAGTTATTATTTCAGACAGTGGAAGCTTCCATCCAGGCAGTTTCCTAAGCATTACACATTCTGGTAGATACATGTACCATCCCTGAGTCTTCATCTCTTCCACAGCTCTCAGAGAGCTGCAAGTGAACAGCACTTACTATCCTGAAACCATAAGAAGGAACCAAGAACCATGTTTCAGTGCATGGTTGTGTTCTGTGGCTCTCTCTGCACAGGAAAGCATTGCAGTGTACAGAACCTCTTTTGTCTGCTGTAAACAGTTGTCATTTCTCCTGATCCAGAGCAGTGACACAAAGTGAACCACAGTCATGCTTGATTTAATTCTAAATCAGCCATTAAGATAAACCAGGGATGAGATTCCCTCACTGTCTGTTGACACTAAAAGGTGTTGGCTCTATCAAGACTGTATCAGAAACACCTACTGCTTAGTCACCAAAACAGCATCTGCACAGTTATAGATGTTTACTTATCTAAAATCAAGAATAATTGAAAGCTGAGGAAGAAGAAATCCATCAAGGAGAATTGTATAATGACACATATTATTTATGAGAGGACACATCCTCTGATCAATCCTGTCACACAGAGGAGTCAGCACCACGTTTCTTAAGGCTGAGATGTGCCTGTTCTTTGCATGTGGCACCTCCAGAGCAAATATGTTTAGGATTTGGTAGGGGGTTGTTTGTGGGCTGTCTCAGGACAGGAGACCACACTCCATAAGGAGGCTCTCACTGAGGAGAATGACCAGGAATCCAGTGGGACAAATGCCTTATCACCAGTGCCCATCAACATCCCGGCAGATGGACACACCTTGGGCCTGTGACTACTCCCCAGACCTCTTCACATTTTCTGTGAATTTCAAGCCAAAGAGCAGATGAGAAACAGATGTTTAATGTTGTGAATTGGAACACTGTGATGGGAAGGAAAGAGAGGAGCTTGGAAAGCATCTAGAAGATGCTGGATATAAAGACTGACAGCAAAAGACAAGAGTAGGCAATGCTACAATGAGAGAGCTTGTCCCAGTTCTGGTCAACTCCTGACATATTTGGAAGAGGGCAGAAGGTGCAGAGGGCACTGTGAGAATTATTAAGTCAGCATTTGAATGCTACCCATTCTGAATGATGGTAACATTTTTGCAGAGTATATATATATTGATTTTTACTAAAAACCATAGCTTTAAAAATGGCTATTCTGTGAAATGTTTTGTAGATACATTTTCAAAGTGCATGTGTGTGGATGGGGACATTTGTAATACTCTGCAGGTTTTACAGAGCCACATGCTTTTTATTTAATATCTGAGAATACTTAAAGCAATACTGATTGTTTTAAATAATATTTAACACAACCCTGCCAGCAAGAGGCTATGATGGAGAAACTTCCTTTGCCTACAGCCATGCAGAGGCAATATCCCCAGCCACTAATCAGAACAACTTTTATAGTAATTTAATGCTTCCTGCAAGCAATAATTTAATGGGTAAAGGGAAACAAATCTGTAGTATGTCAGAGCAGGTCCTGCCAACCCAGTACTCAGCTTCAATATATCAAATAGTGTAAAAGAAAGGTGCCTCTCTGGTCAAATTGCAGAGTGCTCCATACCCCAACCAAGCAGCAACTAGATCCAGTTTGATTTTCACTGTCCAGTGTATTTCGGGCAAAAAATCACTGCCTTCCAAGTAGGAAATTCAAATGCCAGTAAGCACTTGAGCCAAGTGTGTTCTAAAAATGATCCCTGTGATATTTAAACCTTACCACTGCTAAAAGCAATGTTTAACTTAGCTCAACCATCATAAAGCAAGGGGGAAAAAAAGCTTCATTTTAACAAGTATGTTAAATACCAAAAGACTAAAGCTCACATTTTTGGCTGAGGACATACACACAAACCTCTTGAATTAATTCAAGTTACAGAAAATATTTACTATTGGAACTTATTACAAAGCCTATTTCTCAGTATCAGTTAGGCCTATAAGAGTTTGACAATAATAGCAGAATAGTCACATTAGCAAATACAGTTTTGTGCTTTTAATGTAAACTTATCAGCTTTGGAAGAACTCCAAACAGTAGCAGAATGAGAGTCCAGAGTCTTTTCCAGCTGAATAGGTTACCATACACCACAAATAATTTTATGTTTCTGTGTAATATATGGGTTACTTGTATGTTTTATGTATAAAAAAATACCCTGTTTTGCCTTCAAGTATAAATCCCAGTGTCAAAGTTTTAGGAAAACAAGAATCAAACACATGTTGATGACATGCAAAATTCCACAGGAAAGAGCAGAAAATAGTAAAAGCTCCTCCATTAGGAAATATCAGTAAAATCAAGGAAAGCTTAATGGCACAACCTTTTTAATATTCTATAGTTCTGCTGCCAACACACACAGCATGATCACAGCTTTTCAGAGGGATTAAAAAAGGCACCTGAAATTTCTACCATACTCACAGATGAATTCTCCAAAGAGAGCACTGAATTACCATCAGGAGAGCTACAATTCCAGCTATGCTAACAAATAAGAGTGAACATCTTAGGCTATTTAAATGCAGACACTATTATTGTGTAGCAATCTACACTTTTAAGAAAATGCAAGCTCCCTGGGGAAGAGATGATGGGTACTTTCATAGCTAGAAAGCAGGGAGTGCCCTAACCCACAAAAACAGCAGCTACACCTCATCATTCCAGAACTTTTAGATTCTTAAGGAAATTAAAGTTAGTTTTAGCAGCCTAAAGAGATTCCCAAATTAAAGAGACAGGCAGCAGAGATGCAAAAATTCAACGCAGCTCTGATTTAAAGATGCCTTACTTTTATTCTCTAAGCATGGAGAGACTATCAGCTGCCTCACACCCATACCTCCATCCTCTCTGGCAGTTTGGTTCCTATGACCTCCAAGTCTCATGTGCAGGAAAAAGTACAGGAAAATACCGAAAAGTCTCATGCACAGGAAAAAGTGAACTCTCACCTTTCTTCTCTCTGGCGATTTGTCGCACTCCTTCTCTGAACTCAGAAAGAACTTGGAGGTATGGCATCACTGTAGATTCAATCTGTAGGATCATTATTTCCACAGTTAGCTAATCATCATTTAGATATAAAACATGTCCCTACCCATTTCATATTTATGTGCTGTTGGATGGAACTTGACCCTCAGAGTAGATTTGTATCAATAAAAATTGTCATTGCTCTATTGATGTCAAAGGATAGATGACAATTTGCATTAGCTGTTGATTTTCCTTTTGTGCAGATAAAATCAGCTTGTCAAGTTTAGCCTCTCCCCACTCCTTTTTCACCTCCTTTCAGTTAGATCCATCACTTCCACAGGGTTATGCCACAATCCAGCTAACTATAATGCAGTGCAGGGATAAAAACAGCACTCAGATGAATTTGCTCCTTCATGTACTGTGTTGTCTTAGGCTCAGCTGTTTATCAGATAATAACACCACGTCAAACAGATATTAGGACTAATTTTCATTAGAACCCAGATCTGTTCCTGAGATTTTAGCTTATGTTAATTGTATAGACAGTGCAATTCTCTATATTCCTAATACAATTCCCTCTCCTATAAAAAATGGGGAAAGATTACTGTTGAATTATTTCAGGTGTAAGTAAACACTAGGCATGAAATCTCAGAGAAAAGGTCCTGTGAGTCTGGTCTCAGTGGCAGTGAACAGAAGCAGCAAGCAGTTAGTGGACAGCAGTGGACAGCTACAAAAGCAACTACAGATCAGTGTCTGCTAACACTTCTCTGGAATCCCAAGAGGAAAAACCAGGCCCTTGGGGGAAAGTCTAAATTAAAAATTAATTACTTTGGAGGGTGGAGGATGGAAAAAAAAATTGCAAACTTTTGTCTCATCTACAATTTCCATACGTCTTTCCTGTCTGTTTAATCTCCATGACAAATTTCTGTGCAATTAAGGGACAAGATAGTCTGTCATGCTGCAAAAGTGGCCCTATGAAAAGAACTGAGGAGTTCTATTAAAACTTTTTATAAATGTGAACACAGCAATCAACTTCATAATCAGATCCAGTGCTGACAAGTTTGGCCCAAGGAACAGACTGGAAAGTAAGGCACAGTCACATCTGCACTCCCACACTGCACTGGAAATACCTCTTCATGCAAATGAAGTGGTATGGGGAAAGCAGGCACTGTCACTACTTTATCAGTCATTTCAAGATGAAAGATTTTTATTTCCACATTAAAATACCTTGAGAGAAATGCTGAATTCACTTGGAAAATGATATTATAGAACTGAGGTTTTCTGACTTCAAATCTCTTATATCCACTTTTCAAGTAAATTACTGACCCATGGTAATTAAGCTAGTTTTTCTTTCAGCACTTTTGAACTGGATTATGCCTTTTTTGGAGATATTGACTCAACTGGTTCTTTCATCTCTAATTTAAACAAGGGAACAACTGGTCTGACCCACAGCCTTCTGTAATTAATGAGAAGTTTTTGAACTTTGGAAGTTCACCTCCCTTAATTTGTGCTAAGAAAAATAAGAATTTGCATGAAGGACTGAAAAACAGTATAGTATTTAATGAAACAGCCAAAATATTTGTGATATTATGCATTTTTATATTATAATGCTTAACACTAATAATGATCTGGGTGATAAAAACAAAAGCTTCTTGAGTGTAAGATGTGTCAGCACAGGATTCTTCTGACAACTGTGCTAACAGTGGTGCAAGATGTGGAATGTGTAAAACTTTTTTCAGATAAGATGTTCTTTAATGTTTGATTTTTGTATCCTTTCAAGCCTAATCAACAAGAAGGGAGATGTAATCCCTGAAACAGACAGCAGCTAACAAGCAAGCTCTAAGTGATGTCCAGGCCTTAGAAAAACAAACTACTTGTTGGTAGAATTGCCTTGTTAAGATTTAGGGCTGGACATGCTACAATCATCTCAGACCTTAGGGGAGGTTAACAAAACTTGGGCAGAAAGATGGACCACTGATAGTGGACACAAAGAATGCCACAAAGAATTTACAGGTCAAAAGGACACTTGGCAGAACCCTCAAGATAAGGAAGAACCTCATAAAGCCAACACAGCAACTGTGCTGAATCAGCTCCCACTGGGTAAAAGGTAATTTCAAACACCAACTCAGGGACCAACAACCCAAGGAACCAATTGACTCAAAAGAACAGAAAGACTGAGCATGCAGACTAATTAGCATGGGAAGCAAGAAAATTATTAACCAAGAGAGGATAGAATACAAACTAATAAGAGAATTGCATAACTTTTAGCCAATGAACACTGGTTGCTTTGTTTGCTAAAATGCATAAATAGTGAAAAGTTTTGATAGTTGGTGTGCTTGATTAGTGGAATACCACCAAGTACCCAGGCTTGCACAACTCTGAAACAAATAAACAACGTTGCTCCTGAGGGTGTAATTACTGGCTTGTTGCACATGGGTGACAAACCCAATTTTTGTGGACAACGTGTTAGCACAGGATATTTTTTTCTGCACAAGACTTTCCTCACTCAACTACCCTTGGCAGTGCTATTTTAAAGGAGAGAAAGGACTTAGCTTCAAGCTATCATCAATCTTCTATAAAGCATATCTATTGGAAACACTGCCTGAAGTGTTAAAAACAAATTTAATTTTCATTTTTCCTAAAAAGGTCAGTGTTAAAGTTCTACCTTTCCTTTGAAATTCAAAAAAAATCTGAGCTAAATTTAAAAATCACTATTGATGGGCTTTGTAGGCAATATAGAACATCTTTCTTATTATATCAGTAATGGAAATTTCCACAGCACACAAATATAAGTATTTACATTGGCAATTATGGGATGAGTGTTCATTCCCATTCTTCCACCTACAAGCAAGATTGCCAACTCCTTTGATGAATAAGAAGCTTTTTTTTTTTTTTTTTTACACCAGAAATGTTTCATTTACTCCTTCTAAGGAGGAACAGAAAGGTGCATGGTCACACCTTTAATACAGAAAAATATGTGAAAAACAGCACTGATGCATCCACAAGAGATTTTTGGCATGAACAAAGTATTGATAGCTTTCACATGGAGTTATTTCTCCTGCCTGCACCATAAACTGTTCCAGGTTTTCCAGAGTCCATCAGCACTGTCATCAGGTACCCCTCAGGTATTTCTAGAAAAATTCTGCATCGCAGCAGAACTGCTGGGTGACTAAAACAAAACAGCCTTTGAAAGCCACATAAAAACTGTGGCTGCAAATGAGATCAGAAGAAAAGATTGAAATGCGGATAAAACTCCAGCTGCCTCCAGGCTGGTTTCTGGTGTACCACAAACAAGTTTAATCAGTATAATTACATTTTTGAAACTACTTAGCATACAAATACTTGTAATGAGTCTTTAGACTGTAGCATGTGCTGCCTGTAGTTCACATATGGTTTAGGAAATAGACTCATCATTCAGAAGACAAGATAATTTTTTCTCTGGTTGCTATACAATTTGTCTGTCATTAAATCAAACAAACCTATAAAAACCCCAGCTCTTGTAAAAGAAAAATCCTGCTTCCTAAGCCAATTAATTACATCAGATTCAAAAGCTAAAAGCAAAAAGAATGCAATTCAGCTACATATCAGTAATGTCATCACTTTAACCTAAGCTCTCAAAGGATACAGAGAAATTTTGTTGAGTGTATTTTGTCCTTCACTTACATTAATGTTTTGACTAGTCCCTCCAAAAGGAAAACCAATTGCATCATCACTTTCTATGGCACCAAAAATCTGGTTAAGAAAAAAGAAAAGATTGTATACGTCAATTCAAAGTTATGTGAAAACGAAGCAAAATCATATATACTAGGCTTTTGAGTAGTTCTCATTTAATCCAGAATTCACAACTCTATTAAGATGATGTTCTGATTGCAAATGATACATACAAATTGATGTCCTGATGATGCTCTGTAATTGATACCTACATACACCATACAAAGCACTGGCTTTCAGATTTAGCTTTAAAGCTGTTAGATTTGTCATTCTGACTTCATATGTTTTCTACTATCTAATTTTTCTTGAATGTATTAGGGGCTCTCCACTATTCAACAAAACATTAGCTGAAAACATAATGTAATATGGAGGACTCAAAATTGCTCTTGCTGCAGCACACGCTGTAGTTTGGGGTTGTTTTGGTTGGGGCATGTGTGGAAGATCTCTACTTTCCTGTAAGATTTAGACAAAGACTGTACAGATCCCTCCATACTTGAAAATACAAGTTAAAACTGCACAGCGCAATAGCAACATTATTCCTTGCTGTTACATACCTTTAGCATTTGAGTGAGATAAGAGCTGATGTTTTCTAAAAGAAGTCTGTTTGGCATCTGTCTGGAAGATTTCTTTGCAGCAATATAGGAGTTACTCTGGCTGACTAATAAGCGCATTTCTTCTAAGACAGAGTGGGTGTCAATATTGTCACAAAGTGCTTCATGAATTGCTGCTTTCTTCTCGTAAAAACTGAGAAGAAAAAGATTCTTTTTAACTACTCGTGCCAAAAACCCTGCAATGTACTCTGAAGAGTCTCTGTTACAGGAGTAAGGGGACTTAAAAGTAAGATAACTTTTTGCGGTCGTAGTTTATATTTGAAGGAAAAACAGATGAGCAAGATAAAAGGCATTATCACGATGCTGCTGTTTTACTGCTATGGACAAAGGCAGGCAGGATAATCTAATTGGCAACAACTACCCAAACAAATTACATCAAACAATTTTTCAGCAACCAGCCTTTTCATGCAAGTTTGTTTTTTTTTTAAAGCCATATAAATTGCTTATTTAGTATCTTCTTGGGCTTACTTTTTATTTTTTTACAGTNCTGTCCTATCCCTGTGTACCAGCCAGGTTCTCTGTTTAGTATCTTTCCAGGAAGGAGCACCGATTTGGAAGTTAACTTAATACAAAGTAAATTGTTATGAAGATATTACAAGTAGATAAAAGGAAAAAATTCATGCAAACCTTTGTCATGTTAGTGACACATCAGTAGATATAATAAATAATAAAATATTTTACAATACCATTTCATCGCACAACGGTTTTATGGTTTCAAACAATGTACTTTTTCCAAGAAAAAAGAAGTGGTAGAAGAAAGTAGACAAAACCAAATATCCACTAAGCATATCTTCTATACTTCCCAACTCCTTATCCGTTCCTTTTGACCTCTCCATTACTTACTATCTCCCACCTTTTTAAAAAAAAGGGGTTATCTCCACCAACCTCAAGTTGAAGATAAAATTTTCAGAGCATATCTACATATCATACTACACAGAAACATCTGCACTTAATCCCTCAATAGTAACTTTAGTGACCACAACAGTGAACTGAACTAGGAAACAATTACAGCACTGCCATGTAAGATGCCTCTATTTTAAATTTCAGACAAAACAGAAGTCATTTAGGAAGCTATGTGCATTACAAATAATAATGACAGTTTTG
>WBNO01020698.1:0-22045 GCA_013400575.1 Peucedramus taeniatus
ATGTATTAAGATAGATGACCTAATTTCCTTCAGATGTGCATGTGCATGCACACATAGACTTTAGAGGTTTTCCACAATGAATGTAATATAAATAGTAAATTTGCAGTCTCTTCCTTCATTGTAATCTTTGTTCTCTTCATGTTTCTCTCCCTCTTTCCACTTCTCCACTACATTTGCCTTTCATGTTACTAGCTTTTTAAAATTTTGCCTCTCCTATTTCACCTGAATTGGACAGGGACACTATGATTTACAAGTTAAAATTTCACTTTAAAAGTGTTTGTGAGCAAATGTGTTTAACATCAGGCTAAATCGATTTGCAATTTTTCATAGGCAGTCAATTGGAATGGATGTATTTAATACACACAGTAGATGATTCTCCTTCATACAAAATTTCAATAAATAATTTCAAAAATGTGAAACCATAGATGAAAGTAAAAGAATTATGCATTTGTGTTGTACTGTAATTCTCATACTCATTGCCTGCTAGTGAAAATCCAAGCTAATCAGAAGATAATATTTCATGAGGGACAATATTTGAACATGATTCTTACCCAGGCAAGGTTCCTGGAATTGAATTAATTTTGGGACTATCAAATTATTTTATATAGGATCTGTCATTTGTAAGCTGTTTAAAGTATAGTTAAAGCTAGCATTGTGGCAAGAGACCATATATCGTAGGTCTCTACATCTTTAATGAGCAAGGATTTATTTTTTCTCAAAAAGAAATTCAAAAGGGGGCAGTGTGCTTTAATTAAATAAAACACAATGGAGATTTCTTTTTTTCATGGTCTCTGCAGTAAAACACACAGTGATAAAGCCATGTGTGCATGTCTTGTTTCCCCCTCCAGATTCCAGAGCTAGCAAAAGATTTTGCCCTTGATCATGCGGTTTTAGACATGAAAGGCTTCAAATCTATCCAAGCTCAAGATGAACACAGAATGCTAATTTGGGTTCACATGAAGAGCTGGACAAGCAAAGTCTTTTATTTTAAACTGTTAGAAAAGTGCTCTTTTTGAGGTCCTTTTCCTACCATATATTTCTGAAGTACATAAAACTGATTCACTAATCCTTTATGAAAAAGTAAATAGATTTTATAAAAATGTATAATTGATACTAGTATGCTTCCCTTTATTTGAAAAAAGCTTTAAATGTTACCTAATCCAAAAGGTACATGGTTTTTAATATATTCTATATTCTTCTTAATCATATTGAAATTATACTGAGTTAAATGAAAATTATTTTATACACAACAATGTATACTGAAAAAAATAAAAGTCTTGAAATCAAAATACAACAAGACTCATCAAAGCAGAAAACCTCCCCATAATGCATCATCTTGGGAAGAGTTATTTTGGACAACACTGTTGAAGAGAACAAAAGAGGCCTTTACTGAAATAGTAATTTTCTAAGCAACCTATTATGGCTGCTTACAAGAGACTCCAAAATTATGTATGAAATGTATAATGCAAGACGCTAACATGGGAAATAAAATGTATGTTTTAGTGTGATGAGTTTGTATGGCAATGCATCACTCTGTCTCTCCCTCTCTCTCAGTCCAAAAGAATGCCCAGAAAATCTGCCTAAGTAGAAAAAGAGCTTAACTTCTGGTTCTGTCCCTTTTAAAGAATTTAATGGTTCAAAACTACTAGGTTTGTAAGGTGCAAAAAATTAACTTGCTGCTGACTTATCCATGAACATTATTCATTATTGTCATTGAACAATTTTAATTATATTTGGGGGGGGGTGGGGAAAGGAGAGGGAAGGAAGAGCTAATAGAATTGTTACTACTGCCAGATACCATATCTGACCAGAGAATGGCTGATATTTCTCTGCCATCTGGAGCACAGTTACCTCAACCCTTTAGATTGCTGATCTCTAAATCTGGTGAGATCAGTCTGCCTCTGAAACCATCTCTTTCAGTTGTGAAATGATCACTAGCACATCTCTTCATTACAAATGTAATTGCTCTGGCTGTCCAAAATCACTGTTGTTGGTGGTGTAAAATTATTTGCCTGCAGAAACATTCTGTAACTCTCACTTGTAGATGTGAATCGATGGATGATTAAAAATCCAGTTCAATGGAAATGAAATGAAGGTGAGAATTGGATCCTTGTCCTTCCAGAATTTATTTTCTCAGAGTTTATGCAATTTAATGTTCTTGAAGTATTTTGATTTTTTTATCTTTTCTGGAAAATGTATTAATAGAAATATAAAATTTTGGAACTGCTATTTCACAGTAAAGATGATCTGATAATGTACTTTTAAAAACAGTGGTAAAACATAGGTAGAATCAGTATCAAAACTAAAAAACCTCAGTATACCAGCTACAAATTTTGAAATTAATGGCAAGATTTCAACCACAATTTAGATTCAAACACTACAGGGCTTTTCATTACAAATGACAAGCCTTTTTACTTTCTTGTTTACCACCCTCTATAAGCTATGAAACCCTTACAGTGATGATCAATTCTTTTGTCCATCCTTAGAAGTCATAAAGTGAAGAACAGAAAAGTGATCATTCAAATTTGACAACGGGTATAGAAACACAAGGGTAACATTGATGTAATGTATGAATCAAACAGAAAATTCTTCCCTACAAAGTTTTTGAGCAAAGGCTTTTGTTCTTTCCAGCACTTCATGAAAGTTTGTGAGCCAAACTCTGGGTAAAACACATGAAAAACAGATCACTTCAAAAATGTCTTGAAAATATCCTACTGTTGAACTAAAAGGAAGTGAAATTAATCAATTGCATCTTATCTTAGAGATTCTACTCTCTGTGTCTCTCTAAAGAAAAAATGAAAATGCACAATAAATAGGTGTACGTACATATCTATATCTGTATATATAGAGATATATCAAGAAAAGTCTGAATCTCTCTGCCTATCATATTTGTGTTGATGACTTGTAATTCAGGCAGACATAGTTGACTTAGAACAGAGCTGTCAGTGAGTCAGTCTTTAGAACATCCATATGTCAATGGCATTATGACCAGTAATCCTCTGGTACTCTGATGTGCATTTTAAATGCTAAAAAGTCATGCAGCAACAAAGATCAGCTATTGCCAATATGTTTATTCAGACACCGTACTGGATAATCTACTTAGCCAAGCGGTGTAACAATACTTCAGTACAAATTTTTATATATTACAAAATTTTACATAATACACTAAGTTTTGCCTGATACAAAACAAGATAATTTTCCATTATTTTGTTTATTTATTTGTTTATCTACTTTTCAAAATTGTGTTAATTTAAAGCATTTTTATAATAGCTGGTGAACATGTAAGTATTTTCATTATTAAATTATTTGCATGTCAATGTTAGTAAAATATTTGGTTGGTCTAAATAAATAGATTTCCCTCTGAAAATGGCAATATTTTAAGAGTAATAGCTTCAACTGAATTATGAATGAATTTTTGGTAATTTCAATATTGAATCATATCTATTCACCTGATCCAAAAAGAATATATCATTCCTCCACTCCCCTAAGCATCCCCCTCCAACCGATCAGAAGTAGCACAAGGTACAATCATGTCACTCAAGGGATGCTGCATAAAATGGTGATCCCTAAGCAAGTTTCATACTAATCAAATCCAATGAATCATTCATTTTCTTGCTGTTATTTTTCTAAATTTGACTAATGCCTATAGATAAGCTTAATTTAGCTGTATGTCATGAAACCACCTGGAAATGGAAGATTTGCTGACATTTTCACTGCCAATCAAGAGTCTATCACTTCAGCACCAATGCTAGCACTTGCTGCGGAATCTCATCGCTCTTTGTCTCGTGGACAAAAATACACTCATCAGATTCTGACTTACAGAAACACCCAAGGTACAGATTCAAGCTGCAAAAGTGCTATTTCTGTTTATATGTGTCTTCAGCAACTCTTGCTCAATTCTTATGTTTCAGCAGCAAAATTAGCAGCACGATCTAGAAGCAATTCCGCAGCCACCAGGCCAGAGGTGACCTGACCAGAGGTATCATTAGTGCTTTTGCTGCTGGCATCATTATTACTGTATCTGTGTGCTATCCATTGCCAGCATTCCTACGGTCAGACATTTTAAAACACAAACCAATAGGACAGGTCATGTACCAGGGAGTTTATGGACCCACTACAGTATCAGAGAATGTGTAGAAACACATACAGATGACATTTTATAAGAAAATAATGAGACAACATTTCTAAGTCCTCCATAGGCATTGTGCAAAATATAATTTTATGAGAAATTTAAATATTCTGATTTCTCTTGAGACTGTAGGGATATTGAATTTCTTGAAGAGGATTATGAAGACTAGCATAGTAAAGAGCATGAACATTATTGTTTTTAAATTTTAAGTGTCTGGTGAGAACTTTTCCAGTTGAAGACAATTCTTAAATGCCTGTACATTCGCAGAAAATTATAGAGGTAATAGTGATAGTCTATAGTTTGAAAATTAAAAGAATCATCCAATGTTGAATATATTTACCAAATTACCATTTGTTTTATGATGGAAGTAGTAGAAATTTTCACAGGTGCAGTCTGGATGGATGTCAGCTGATGACATTTCTGAGAACCCTTAAAAGAGCTAGTGCAGCAGTGGATGTGTGCAATATTCAGCTTACAGAAAGGAATGGAGAATTATGAATGCTCAGGAAATAGTGTATCGCAGAGAGTCAGCCAAACATATTTTTCACAACTATATCTGTCTAGAGACATGACCAAATTGAAGATAATAGAAGAGATAGGAATGGTGGCTGTCGTGGTGACATTGCCTGTTCCCATTATAAAGGATAGAGAAACTCCACTGTGAGCTTCACACTCCTGGTCCTACACATGAACCTTTGTATGCCTTGATTCTTTTATTCCACAATTTCTGACTAAAATATTTTTGAGAATTCTTGGATGTACACATGAAGAGTCATCTATTGGGAACAGGTCTTCTCAGTGTTTGCAAGGATTACCAGAAGCCTTCTCAGGATTTTGTCCCTATGCAATCCAGCAATGACTGCAGTGTGTGTTTCAGATGACATAAGGGCATTTCTCCCACAGTGTAGGTGCAGCTCTAACCTGCTGCAGAGGAAGAAAAAAAAAACTTGGTGAAAAAGTTTGAGGATAATTGTAGAAGGAGGCAAAATTTTATAATTATGTCCCCAGGCAGGTTGACCTAGAGCTGGCAGGTAGTAATAGATGAGGATTCCTGAGAGGTAGCCCAGTATTGTCTTTGGTCAAAAGGAAACATGTCATGTTTTGCTTTCCAAACATGTTGCATGGTTGCTCTTGATTAAGAATCTGCAAGTAAAAACAGTGGTATAAGAATTCAGGCAGGCATTCAGGTTATCTCCCATGTCTGATGCTTCTCCATCATTCCCCTTTCTCACTGGACTGCAAACCACAGAAAGTCAGGCTTGTGGGTTGAAGGGACACTAAGTGCATCCTTATCAAAAAGAGGGGGCAGTCCTTGTCCCAGCTACCATTAATGCTGTAGAAAAATTTAACAGAATTTGACTTTTGCAGCACCCTCAGAAATCTGTAGTGGGTGATAGAGACTATTCAGTCAAAGAGTGAAAGACCAGACAAAAAAGGAAATATGAAAACCAAAATAAACATGAAATCAAGATAATTCCTGCTTGCAAGAAGAAGAAAATAACAAACTTCATCAACATAAGACAATAAATCACTTAATACATACTTTCCAGAATTTTGGGTTCAGAAGATATTGAGGGAATTAGATTACAGTAATTTCAATTGCATTGAACATACAGAGTGGGTTTGAAAAAGCATAGAATATGATTAGAGATTAGTACTGAACAGCAATTGAAAACATTAATCCCAGTGACCACTCTGATAAAAAGTTAAATTTTGTAGAATAAAGCAGAGTCAAGCAGACTTTTTCCTATGACAGGAAAAACTGAACCATTTTGCTGAATAGTACTGGATTTGCTGAACAGTAATTCTCTGTGTGGTTCTGTACTGTAAAAGGCCATCGGGAAGGAGGGAGGAGATTAGAGTGGATGTATTGGAACCAGTGGGAGAGAGAAAGGAGATAAGACAAGATATTGTGAGAAAAAAAGAGAAGCAGAAAGAATAAAAGGGTTTGAAGAATGGCATCATGGCAGCTCAGTTTGTCTGTGTTAACCTGGATAAGATTTGTTCAGCCAGGATGAATAGAGATCTGAGGAGCAGGAGGTCAATTACAAAGTGAAGGAAGTCAGCATAATTGTGATAAGTGCAGACATTTGCTACTTGCTGAGACCAGCAGCCTCACATGAAGTCATTGCAGCTGGTGACACTGGGACAGACCTGCAGAAACCAGAAGAAGCATGAAGCGCAGAAAAGTCTTTTTGACATCACTGGAAAAAAAAAAAAAAAAAAGAAGAGAAAGAAGAGGGAAGGAATCTGAGAGATTGTAAGGAGGTACAGAAGAGTTTAACAGGAGCGGCTGAGAAAAGGATAATATCAAAGATGGTATGAGTGGGTCACAAAATGGTGAAGAAAAATCAGGAAATTTGGTATGGATCAAAACTGATTGAAGCAAGCAGCCCATGAGGGTGCAAAGCTGACCAAGTAAGGAGGAGGCCTGAGAAAAGAAGATGAATAATCAAGTGCAATTGAGTTACTGATGCTATTAGCCATAACTAAACTCTTCTATAACTACCTGTGAACTTCTGTCCTTCAAATTTGTGCAAGTAATATACATTAAACAGTACATCTCTGATTATTTGAAGCTTACATAGTGACTTCATAGCCACTCTCTCGTACCTTAGCAAGCTGGTTGCTTCCTAGAAGTCTATCAGAGAAGATGAAAACAATTTAAAGGATAACTTTTTTTACTGGAGCCAGTACTGGCAATTCTGCTTGGATTTACACGTCACTGTAGGGCGAGAGAAAAACAGATTAAATGGAAAAAGATATAAACAAAATCATTTTGAAAGAGTACTCGAGGATTTACGGTACTGTACTTGACTAGAAGTGATTGGCAGCACATTAAATAGAGCTTTGTGTCAGCTGCAGAGTGGACTCTGCAAAGACAGGATGTCAAGTTACGAACTGCAGACTTTGCGACTCCAACTTAACTCCTTGTTACATTTTGTGATATTAGCTAGGAGAAAGTTTATATCTACAGTGCTGGAGAAATTAAACACACACACACACACACACATTGTCATGTTAGCCAAGGAAAATTTTAACTAAAATAAAATATTAGTGAAACAAAACTAAAAAGAGAAACAAAACAAATCTTGGCATTTTATAAGTAGGTTATTTCAACAAGAACTGGATGTTCTGCAGAGGCCCTACACTGAGCTGTAACTTTGTCTTTGAAATAAAGCTATTAGCTCTCCCTGTAGGTTAGGGCCTCTTTAGTTTGACAAACTTGACTTAATTGGTTTCTAAAGATTTCTTGACAACCTTTACTCCAGTTTTTTTTCTCTTCATTAGTGCATATGACACCACAGCTACAGTACAATATCATCACCAAGTACAGAAAGGCCTGTTTTATATACAGGCAACCAAGTTTATTTTATTTTTTCTACTAATTTAAAAGATTTTCTCAGGAAATACATACTGGGATCTAATTGAGTTCTAGAAACATACAAGATCCTAATAGATGTGGACAATAGAACCAAAATCACAAACATTCCTTATTGTAAATAAAAAAAACCAACTTTGAACAGCTATGTTCTTTTTACGTGAGAATCTCAAAATGTTTTGAAAATATTCTGCAGTGATTCTAGTTTCACACTGTCCCTTTGAGAGAAGTAAGAAGTGTTTTAATGCCTCGGTCTATAGTCCACAGATTATGGTCAGAATTCCATCGCCCTTGTAAATTCTAGACTTCAAGGGGGTCCACAGACACCTTTTAGTACCAAATCCCTCTAGTAATACTTTCAGAAAAACTTAATAAGTATTCTGAAGAGTTTTACTATGTATGCAGTTGCTGCCAGACTTGTAGTGTAGTAGTTTGAAACCATGTAGTGCTTTGTTTTGACTTTGTTTGCAAATCCTGTGTATAAATGGCAGCTGCAAATAGGAACCATTTTGTCTGAGGGACTCTCTGAGAGAAAGATTAAAACTTTAATATGTTCTGTGCACCACAATTACATTTCCCAAGATCTGACTCCTCTAGAGAAGCAAAATTAATAAACAATCTGTATCATAGTTAATCAGCAGATTCCTGAAGAAAGCCCAAACTTGCACCAGATCTATTTATTTTTAAAGTTGCTTTGCACAATATTTCCTTATTACTGGAAGACTAATGAAGCTGCACATATTTGGTACTTCTGAAGATTGAATCCTAGCATTTTTAATTAGTCAGGAGAGGAGTTAAAAGGAGTAAGGACTTGTCATCAATCTGTTCCCGTGAAGTTTTACAGTGAAACTCTCATTTTCCCAGGTTCTTTCACCAATCATAGGAATAAAGTCTGTGTTCTGTCCAGCACTAACTCTCCAGAAAACATAGAAAACTATGTATTGTAGTGTTAAAGGTGCCTTGTGTTTGATGTCACAAATCTGTCACATAATAGGGAGAAAAACAAATCAAAGAAAAGCAAGTCAGAAAAGAAGAGAAACTTAGAGCATGAAAAAACCCCAAAATTTTAATGGTTACTGATGGGATGAATAGATTAATAAGTAGCTTTGTCTCTTCAGAAAAAAAAAATCATTATTTAAATCTTTATTTTACAGTATTTTATTTCTTTGATATCGAGCATAAGAAATTTTAATTAAAATTATGTGTTTCATTCTTATTTATTGTTTCTCTTTTTTGTGCTATACAACACACAAATAGACTTACATTCACACATAGAATCATATAAGCTGAAATCACCATTAAGATCTTCAAGTCCAGCCATTAACCCAGCAATGCCAAGCTCAAGACCAGATCACGTCCCTCACTGCCCTATCCACACATCTTCTAAATGTCACATCCAGGGATGGTGACTCAGACGCTTCCCTGGGCAGCCTCTTCCAGTGGTTGACACTCTTTTGGTGAAGATTTCTTTCCTAATAGCCATTCTAAACCTTTTCTGAGGCAAGGTGAGGCCATTTTCCCTTGCCCTAATGCTTGTTACCTGGGATAAGAGATTAACCCTCACCTCACTACAGTCTCCCTTCAGGTAGCTGCAGAGAGAGAGAAGGTCCCCCTCAGCCTCCTTTACTTCAGGCTTAACATTGTGCTCAGCTCAGCTTCTTTGCCCTTCTTTGAACATAGGCCAGCACCTCCATGTCCTTCCTGTAGTGAAGGGTCCAAAACTGAACACAAATCTGAACACTACTTCATAAGTGACAGATGTTCTGTACCCTTCTTTACATCATGCAGAACTTACAGTCACCTCTATTCAGCTAAATATATCTCTGTGCATGTTTAGACATGGTAATCCTTAATTTATAAATTTCAGATCAGCTCTTCACACACAATGACAATAAAAGCTGTTAAGAGATGCTGCTGGTATCTACCTAGGAAAGAAGTTAAACATAAATTTCATTCAAAGGAATGGTTCCTAGGATGTGAACACTGACAGAGACTGAGATTAGATTTTTATAATGCTCAAAATGCTCAGTAGCCCTTCAGAAAATGAGCACCTAGAAATTATTCTTAATCATAGCATCTATATAACAGTAGAACAACTGTTCCATAACTGTCATTTCCCTTTGGTTTAATTTTGAGATAGAAACACTAGATACTCAAGTCTCTTAAGGAAGAAAAAACAACAGAGTGTGTCTATAGTAAATGCAATTCTACATCTTGATTCAGCTATCAAAAATCCGATCATTATAAAAAACACTGAGAATTTTTTCTTGGTTTGCTCAAGTTAGAAAAAAATTGCAAAATTAATATAATGAGAAAGCATATTTGTGAACTGAAAATTTGATTTGTTAAACAAATCCATAAGTTCTTCCACTTCTTTAACAATTTTCAACTTTTTTTTCAAATTTTTTTCAACTCCCTCTCTTTATAAAAACACAGATATGTTATTGTATATTTGAAAATATTTCCAATCCCAAAGGATTGACTTTTTTATTATTGGCACAATAATATATCGGCACACTGAAGAGCAATGGAGCATTCACCATTTCAAAACAAAGGAAAAACAAATTTTAGCAATCAGTAAAACTTCATTAAAACCAAAGTCTTTACCTGAAGTATACTTCCAGGGATTTCTTTCAATGGTGTCAACCACTCAATATTCTAAAAACAATCCATCAGCCAAATAATGCTTTTTTTTTTTTTTTTAAAACCCCAAACACTTGAGTTTTCCACTCAGAGAATGTACTTTACCAGAGAACAGGTAATATTTACTGTCACTATTAGGCATTTCCACAGAGAAGGAAAAGAGATGCTTTATATTGTTACAATGAAGACTGTTTATTTCTAATCTTACTAGAATTATTTCTAGTATTACTAGAAATTACTTACTATTGCTTATTTCTAATCTTGGAAGACTGGAACATATCACACAACACACCTTAAGCTCATCCTTCACAAAAGCAGATATTTAAAGACCATTTAATATACTCCCAACTAATTATAGTTATGCATAAATTAGGTAGTTCATATTTTACTATGGGGAGAAATTGTTTGTATTTCCCTTACAGTCCTTCATCTGCCTCCTGGAGATTATTGTGGGCAAGGAGTCTTATCTTGGGCTCTCCTCCATAGGCTGCAGTCCCCTCAGGGATGTCCCTGACCCAGCACAGGTCCTCCGTAGCCCCTTAGAGGGCCCTACTCTGTCACAGAGCTTCGAAGAGTGCCTCTCCAGGGTTGTTCTCCACAATGACTCTTCCATTTTGTTTCTCTAAATGCATCTTTTCACATTTCTTTTCAAACAAGCCCTTTTTGTGGGTCCTCCTGTGTTCCCACCTCCTTTTCTGTGTCCTCACATGATTCTCTCCTGCCTCCTCTCATTTTACGTTTTGTGTTTCCTCATACATCTCTTCCTGGGCCTCCTGTGTGCAACAGCCACTACTTTCACCCAAATATGTCTAAGCAGAGGTGCCTCATGATCCTCACACAAGTTAAAGTTTTGGCATCTGACAGGTTGCTTCCATCCACTGCTGAGCCACATGGAGCTGTCTGTGGCTGGCACCAAAACCACCTGTTACCTACCCAAACCTTGGTTGGCCAGTTATGCCAAATAGAGAGATCCACTTTTCACTCACCAGGATGACTGAGTCTGGTGTTTCACCTGTGAATTTTTCAGGAGGCAATTCTGCACTTCTGGGTCCACTCTGATACCATCAGTCCTGCCAACCCATTCTTCATGCACAATATTGCTGACTCACTGAACCATCAAAAATGATGAGGATCTGACCTTTCAAAATTGAATTTATCATGAATACCAAAATGAATTTTAAGTATTCCTCCTTTTCTACTCAGATGACTGTGCCAGACTTTGAGAGAGTATGAAGTAATAAAAATTTATTCTTCCTTGTAACAGCTGAGGAGCCAGTCCACTAATTGAATGTTTCATCTCCCTTGCTCCCAAGAATGTTTATTTACAAACTGACACATTGTCAACATTTAAATTTGGTAGACATAGTCCTAACTTGCTGTGTTTTAATTAGGAAAAAAAGAACAACACATTCTGTGACACTACATACAAATTAATTTGAAAAATGCAACAGTTGCTGAACAAAGACAAATAATATGAACTTTTTCTTTACCTCCTGCTTGTTATTAAAGGAAAAATTCTCCTTGTTCCTTGTAAAGAGAGTAAATATTGTTTCATCTACCACAACTTAAAAATAAAAAAACAGAGAGGTCAGTTGTGGTCAAGTCAATGAGTACATACTTTATCAAACTTCCAGAATAATTGCTAAATATTAAATATACATATGAGATATTAAGACAGTGTACCATATATATTTTTAAAACAAAGTACATGGATTGCAAACAAAACTGGCATGCAATTCTTCCTTATATCCAAAATTCTTGATAAATGATAACGAAAGGGAGAAAAAATATAAACTATCAGTATATATTTTTTTTCATTTATTTTGTCTGTTACTTTATCTAAAATACATTATATAAAGTTGACTCCACAGTAGTAGTCATTAGAAAAACTGTAGGCTGTTACCAATAATATTCAGCTCCACTTTGTAGCCATATAATGTACACTAATGTGATATGTCTAAGCTAGTCAGTTTTGAGAAATTGTTCTTAAATTGTTCTTTAATTTTTTTTATAAATTTAAGACTGAAACCTAATAATTTCACAAAGTATTCTTTATAAGAACATTTTTTTTAATGAGGCAGAAAGTAGTACATAATATGAAGGGCTTGGAATACAGTAGAATTAAAGAATGTAATTTATTCTAGCAAGAAGAAAGAAGGAAAAAGATCTTTGTTATTATGAGAATTAAAATGTTTTCTTCAGGTAGTATTTAATACTTTGAAAATCAGTGGTGTGATAATTTTCAAGTAATCCACACATACATGGTAAAAGAAACAATAATAAAATCCAAATGACACTAAAACCACTACATTATTATTAGTAGTAATCTACTTCCCATTGAAGTAGATTATTTTACTCAGGTCCCTAATATTGTTGCATTTACTGTGCTGTTGTGGATCACAATAGATGCAAACAAAGACAATACATTCATTTTTATATTTATGTATCCATTACATGAATAAGGCAAATAGAGAAGAAATAGGCACTCCTCAGGGAAGTGTGCCTGCCTTATGCCTTTAATAGATATTTTTGGTTGAAAACTCTAAACTTTTGATTTTGTGAACTTTTAGAGAGAGATAAAGAAAGGCACATCCTGTTAGGGTATTCTGGGCACGCTGGTACAATGAGACAAGTTAAGGGAGAGCCCAAAAATAAATAAATGTTGCTTTAAATGGTAAAAAAAGTGCTGTGTAATGTGGAATCTAAACAGAAGAAACTCTCCAAGCATCTCTTTTCTCCTCTTTCTTACAGTCAGCCTGGGCCCCTTTCTCTTCTCTCTCTTTTCTCAACACATTTGTTGACAACAAAGCCGTATGACCCTGCAAAAAGCCTTCTCATCCTTTTTTCAGCTGTGCAAGGTATATAGCCCTGCAGTTCTCTCTTCCCACTCAATCCCAACTCACTGTCTGCATCACTCTTCTCTGTGGTTTTGCTGGATCCTTCCTGCATCTAACAGTGCCAGTGTAAATTCTTTGATGGAGTTCGATGTTCAATGTTCGATGTTCGATGGAGGCTTTCAGTTCTGAGCTGGTGCAAACTTGCTGCTGCCTGAGGTGCCCTAAGAGCACCAATAGGCAGCTCAGATCTTCCTCTGTAAAACTTATTTGTAATATCTTATAAAGTCTCATGGCTGCTGTGATAATTAATTAATTAATCTTGACAAAGTTCTTTGAGGTCTTCAGATGAAAACTATGTGAAGCTTCATTCCTAAGGCTGTTGCTGATTGTTCTTGTTTTATAGCTGTGTTCCTCTCTGTTTGTCACACACACCTTGTATTACCCCCACCCATGCTTCTCTGTGTCTCATAATGAAGAACCAGTCTCATGTGCCTAGTCCATCCAGCACCACGCCTGAGTGAGGGGGAATTTGGGCTAGGGTAATGAAAACAGCTTATGGTGCTGTTAGAAGAAACACTGCCTCCTACCAGGCAGAAGAAGTGATGGAGGAAAAGTTTTAACAGCTAAGGTGCTATTCAAGTCTTCTTGCACTGCAGGAACCTGAGCTGAACCACTTCTATACTTTTCCTTTTTCTTTTTTTCTTAAGAAAATATCAACTGTTGACACTCAAGAACCCATTTGGAATTTTTTTCACGTATAAAACAAAAACATACTACTGTGATTGTTCCACATATATTATAATTTTGTCTTTATATGCATCTGCACAGTGGTTTTTTTAAGTTAAAATATGGAATGGGAATGGGAAAACTTTGTGCTGTACATAGTCACAGGAAAGACAAAAAGTGGTGGGGGAGGAAGCTGGATCTCATTTCAGCACAGAAAATGAATGAAAACTAGAGCAGGTATAGTACCAGAAAATGATCTTGTTAAATCAAACCTTTGTGTTCAGAAACCATGATTCAGCTTTGTCTCAGCCTAGCTGAGACAAATGAGGAAGAATTTAGATTTTCATTTAAGTAGTGGTTAGTGCTCCAAAATCACTGTTTGGTTCTGGGTGGAACTGCACACCTTATCTGGTAGTTTCTGACCACATTGCACAAAAAAAACCAACCCAACTAACATATATCCAATATCCTTCATTCTTTCATGCTGAGAGATGTTTTTTTTCCAAGTTCTTGGCAAGAGAGGAGGGCTGACAATATGCCTGCCATTGCCACAGCCATGCTTCTTTCAAACTGACTGTCAGCCTCCAGACCCTCCAGATGTTCCAGTCCATAAGCTCTAAACTTGCACAGGAAAGTTATTTAAAACACTTAAGCTTCTTCTAATATACTCTTTTTCTCTCCCTCATGTATCACTATCTTTGTTTTTCATTATAGATGTCAGATCCTATTAACTTGCTAAACTCAATCGTTAGGATAATTAGGTTAATGTGCATTTATCGATCTCATTTTAGTTAGAAGAAAATAACTTTTCATAATCTTGTGTTTTGATAGATTGTCTGGGCTATTTCTGAGTTTATTCTATCTGAAAAAATACAATGAACTCACAGTCTTTCTGTGGAAGAAATATAAAAATAGTAGCATTTCCAAGCATGAATAAAAGCACTAGACTGCCTGTCATGGAGCGGTACAGGAGTAGGAAGGCATTCATTGAGTTCACTGTGATTTATAATCAATATTAACTACATAATATACTGAGAAGCACAATACTCAGAGAAAAGGTATGGTTGTACTGTTCTTTTATCCTATGAAGGTCATAATAAGATGAGTGAAATGAGAAGAAAAATTGATGGAAGATAGTTTAAACTACAATGGGGAAAAAAACCCATCTGTTTTGATGAAGAATTCCCTCAAGAAATCTTGCTGAAGGACTGACCTCTATCGTAAATTTGCTTGAGAACTAGAACAGAAAGTTTAAATGAGATCTTTAGTGATTTCTGGCCTCACTGAAAGCTGGAAAATGACAATTATTCAATTTAAGAGCCTCTCTGTCTCAGAAAGGTAAGAAAAAGACTCTGACTTGATGGCTCGACAGACTAATGCTACAGCCTGTAGTCTCTCTTACTTCTGAGAACTGGTGTTTTAACACTGCTAATCATGTCAACACATTTGTTTGTTGTGTCAAGTACTAGAAGGCTTCGTGAATTGATCTTGATTTCAGTTGAAGGGAAAAAGAGGAAAAAAGTTGATAAAATTCCCCAGGGAATTTCCAGGTAGATGTATGTAAGTAATTTCACAAAGTAAAAATTCCCATAGAAGCTTTAAAGTGTCTTAATGTTTCTCCTAGTTTTGCTCGCCTCTCTTAACAATCCCCCATAGATTTCCTCTCAGATAAATTTTGAAATACTCTAGGCCAAGAAAAGGCCAGTACTTTGAGCTACCATCTTATATTCCTCAGAAGGAAGCTAGCAATACTATGAATTCTTTTTTGTTATCTTTATTAGTTCTACATAAAGGGTTCCTCACTGCACAGAGTTGCCTCTCTTAAGTTACTGCCACTATAATGAGCATACCTCTGTCATTCACAATGAAGCATTCAGAGTAAATTAGGGAAACAGTGTCTACATGGTCAAGCATAAGACATACCACTACAAATGGTGAAGTGATACTTAGGTGAATGTTAAACCAAAAAATTATGTCTATTTTTTTCTAGTTTCCAGGTGATGATTTCATCCCACTGTAGAGGTAAGTTTCATGAAGCCTAGGTTCACAGAGGTAAGGCTTTTGGAACAAGCACTCCCTGCTTTTTCTAATCAATAGTCCTCCTCATTATGTTTTCTCTTTGTTTCAGAATAGGTTAGTTTTTGGATAGTAAAGCTTGTTCCTGCTTTCCCTTTCTGACCTTCAAATCTTAAAGTAAAAGTTGCCTTTTTCCACCATTCTTCCAAAACAACACCCTAACTTCTATTATTTCCTGAAATTAAGGCAGATTGAAGACACAGAATGAAACATGAATTGTCACAATTAGATTAGTGATTAGAATTTGATTAGAAATAGAATTAGAAATTAGAAAATAGAAATTTGATTTCTAAAGACCAATCCCCAATGCTTTTAAAAAAAATGCCAGAAATGCTCTGAAGTATTGCCTCCTCCTTTGTTAACATTTCTTTTAGAAGTAGTCTCTGGATGCAGCTTCCCATGGCTCACCATTTTGTGCTGGAAAGGTCACATTTTTACTGAATGATGATTAACACAACATAACTGTCAACAATAACTAGGAATTGGTAACAACCCTACCCAGTTTTAGCATTGAAGCCAAATACTTTCCAGCTAATTTAGAGGCAGATTCCCATAAGCACCATTTCAGAAAAGGCAACAGAAGGTGATATGCTCATTCCCAGGAGAAGGAAAGGCACTAACCTGTAGTTGCCAAGGCGGTGAAACCCAATTTAGCAGGCACTCATCTCAGGCTCAAGACTGTCTTCTGATCACATTTGCAGGTCCAACCCACCCCTAACAGCTGCTCTCATTTCATAGTCCTTGTTCCATTGTAGTCTTTCTCTCTTCTTTCCCAGTTAAACTTACATTGCCCACCTGCACTGAGTATGGAAATGGGAGATGTTCAGAAAAGGACGAAAGGGCAAATGTGGCAAGTTATCTTTGACAGAGGTGAAATAATTCTCATTCAGCATTAATTTATCGAACTACTTTTGGAAATTGAAAACTGTTGCATTTGTAAAACAAATATTTTTTTCCATTGTTATGCTCTCATATTTGGATATTAAAATACCAATCAATTTCTTTGGGGATTTTTCCCTTCCTATTTGTTTTTTTAACAAAGCTTTTCATAGATTCAAATGAAACCATAAATGAATGAACAATAAGAACAACAAAAAAATTCCACAAAAATTAACAAAATAAACTGAAACTCTGGGAAATTTTCCCTTCACAATTTTGTAGCAACTTATCCTCATATAAATTGAATGTAGCCCCACAGCATCCAAATTGGGAATTATGGAAGCCATCAAACATCAGAAGATGGCCAATTTTTCAAGCATCCTGTTTTCTGCTTGGATTACATATGCAAGAAGAAAAAACTCACTCAAATTAAATCCAGTGGACAAAGATACACAAGATGTTTTCTCCTCTTTAACACAAAAGTATTGGCAACATTTTGAGCATTTTATCTCCTAGTTCAGTTCAAGTCAAATCAAAACCAGAGTATTTACCATGTGTTTAATCACTCTCCACTACATTTTCTATATTCATATTTACACATTTTAAATACCTAGAAAGTTTGTTTTGAAAGTTTGCTTAAAACCATCCTTGCAACAGACTATCAAAGAGAACAGATTTGAGCTCAAACATTACTTTAATTTCCATCTGTTCTATGATGCTGCAAATATTTCAGAATGCATTTGGCATAGAACACTGCAAACATTATTCTGCAACCCTTGTTATGTAACATAAATATGCTAGCAAGACAACAATAAAGTGCCACACAGCATTTGTCAATATTCCTGCAAATTATGTAGCCCAATTTTCAAAAAGGGGGAAAAAATAAGAAGAAAAATATAGCATATTCAACATCTGGTGGAAATGAACTGTATCATTTCACTGTTTCAAAAACTCTCATTTTGCCAAAAGAAACATCCTCTTTATGTAACAATGACTTTTTAAAATCTCAAATTTTTCACACACAGCAATAACAATGCATACTGTAGGGTTTCCACTAGAATGTACAAGGCAAGATGAGCAGGTGAAAATGAGAACACTTCTAAAATCTGTTTCTCTACATCAAACCCCTACACAACATAGCATATTTAAAATACACATATTGTTGCTTTTTTGGTTTTTTTCCAATTACAAGGTATACAAATCTACTAGGATCTTTTCTTTTACTACTTTTCTAAGCAGCTTTTTCAAAGGACAAAATGGATCCACTATGCTTGCGTTCTTAGAGTTCACATAAGACAGTACTTCCTTTAACTAAATTCTAAAAAATGTCCTACTTGCCCCTTNATTATACCTCCTGACCCAAATCTGAAAGATTAAGTTCCCTCAGGAAAAAGGAATCCCAAAGTTTTGATAAGAAAGACACAGTCAGAACAAAGCTCCTGCTGCAGACAAGTTAACCTCTTGGCAGGGCTTAATATAATTCTCCTTTGACTTCAGGTTGATAGCAAGACATTGTTTTATGCCCTATGATATCGTGTGCTCACAGAGGTCATGTGTCACACAGATATACTTGCTTGTACTGAGTGGCCTTTTAATTGTCTTTCAGTTCTGTCTGGGGTCCTGCCTGTGTACACTCCAAATGCAAATATGAAAAGCATGAAAGGTGGAGCAGAGCCCGTCCTTTCATCTCTGTATCATTTTTCAGAAGAGCTGAAGCTAGCCTGTCACTACATTACAGCCCATGCATTAGACACTCTTGTTTAACAGTAGCACAAATCATAGTGGGAATAGGGGCCAATCTGTCAAGCAAGGCTTCCAGGCAAATTCTTGTTCTGCACAATGGGAAATGGTACAAAATTCTTTTCTTCAACCTCTCACTAAGAAAGGTTGCAGGACCTCTACCAGTGCTGACAGTTTGCCTGAATATGATGCCCTGATGATTCATACCATGGTGCCTCTGAAGCCTTGTCTCCAGGACAAGCTGTAAGATTTTTTTGTTTGTTTCCTTGAGTAAAGAGCTTTGCTTTTTGTCATTTTGCAGCACTGAACTCCAAGTTTAAATTGCTTTTGCATCATTTCCCTCCTTAAAAAAATGTCCAATTGTCTCCCAGCTCATTGTGTTTTCGAATTGTCTCCATAGGATATGGCAAGAGATGGCTTTCACATAGAAATCAAGATATTAACCATGCAAAACAAAAAGTATAGCAAAGGATCAATACCTACCAAAGATTAGAAATTACTATTCTGAAATCAACATGAAGCTTTCATGCACCCTGTATAATACCTGTAACAGAGGTATCTCCATGCACCCGAGTGCAAGTAGCACTTGCTATTTTCAGTGGACCTGATGTAGATACGTGTGATGAATTACTTCCAAAGATGAACATTTCTGCTCTTCTGTGTATTTGCTAGCATGAGTCTGTACTTCTAGGCATGGAACTAGCTCTTGTGAATGCAACACACAGTGTGAGGTGGCCCTGTGACTCAGAGAAATCTCCCAAGGATCCTGGAAGTTGGCAGTTAGTTGCAGAGACCACCATCAATTATGAGTCCATTCATGCTGTTTTAGTCCAGTGCTTCCCTTGACTGATTTCTGACTCAGGGTTCAACCTATACACCTTCTGAAATGCTCTCTTAGAGCCTGGAAAATTCTCTGAGGCCAACAGATCATGGTGCCACCACTTTCTAGTTGGAGAGACACTGGTCCATAAATATTCTTACTGTAGTCCAACCTGGATGTTTCGGAAATCAATCCTATATGGGCAGCGTGTGATTGCATCTCTATGACAAAATGTCACTTCACCTCTTATAGGCAATTTTAAGTATTAATAAATTAGAAATAGCAGTGAAATTAGCCTTTCATTTGAAAGTTTGAGTTTCAGTATGTTTTCTGGTGGCATATGTTGAAATTAAAAGAAAATAAAACTAAGGAAGTTGTCACTTATGACCTTTGTTTGCCCTCTCAAAAAGTGATAAAGTGCGTATATTTGGATTCATCCTAATAATACACAGACCTCTGCAATGTGAACAACTGAATGATTTTTGTGGGTATAAATTACTAACATGTGTGTTCACATGCTCCACTATCTCTAATGAGCAGTATTGTGTGATAAATATAAACACTTTTATAGCTACTGATGTGTAAATTTATATACATACGCAGTCAGTATTAGGCTGCACTATAATGAACAGTTGATTTGACAAATTGTTTGGAACAGGCATTCAAAAACCATTGTCTAATGAATTTCTGTGGCTTGAGCCACATGTCTCCTTTTTACTCAACTTGTTTCTAATAACTTATGTCTTTGGACTATGAATTCTGTACTTGGTTCATATCACTGAGAGGAGTCTCACTGTTGAACTAAAATGGAAACAGCAGGCCCAAGTTCTGCAGCCTTTTTTCTGCCAAATACCACAGTTATTTTAAAGGCGTTTGCCAAACCACTTATGAAAATTTCCATACAGGAAAAAGGGATCCAGTAAAGTTGTAAATCACTAGGCAAATATACTTCATTTGACAACTTTGGTCTTCTTGTGGTCTGTAAGAGAGCAATGAGTGGTTGAAAGAAGGCATGATGATTTGACTTTTCATTGTTCGAATCAGTTCACTGGCAGTCAGAAATTTTCAGGAAGCCAACACTGATTCACGTACAAATCTTTTTCAAATGTGAGGGAAAACCATCAGTTCAAGAACTGCATCATGGCTTTACCATGGGTCTAACAAACTCCAGATAGTGATCTGTACAATCATCAAAAATACTCATTTCATGGCAATAGGTTGTGTCTTTAATTTTGCCTACTAACTGCTAAATAAATTCAGTCCACTAGAGATAATATTAAAGGATGCAGGATGATGAAAAACAATTACATCAGCAGACTAAATCAGCCAGTGGCAGCTTTTAATTTCCATAGACAACTATATTTACTTTTTGAGTCCACTAGTGAATACAATCTTGAATGACATATTTGGAGCACATCAGAGATCTTCTTGAGCACTGCACTATTCCTAAAGAATAAACTTTCAGTATTCACTTACATATTTTGTTTCAGATGATAGCATTCTGATAGAAACTGAAGATGACCATAATTTTCCCTTGAAAAGACAACCTTGCTATCAAACATCCAGCTAGCAAATTCCTCATTGGAAAGTTCCTTTATCAAGATTGTATGCAAGAGACAGAACTGCTTTGAAAGTCAATGGTTTTAAAAAAGCTCCACTTGCTGTGTGCTTTTTAGATGCAAGCTTCAAACTGTCAGAGTTTTGATATTGTTGATAAAGCTGACCAGGGACTGATGCCTAGAGGGGAGGTCTGAGTTGAAATTACAAGGCAAAGCTTGAATTTAATTCTCTTGGTAAGACAAGCAAAGACAGAGGAGACAGTGCAACCTTGTTGCCGTCTTACTAATAGGTAATCTATGATGATTTCTGGTTACTAAACACCTTAATTTCTAATTTAAAAGACATACTCATGGTCCATTTTTCAGAAGAAATATATTTATCACTATATTAGACTTTTTCATTTAGAAATTTAACTATCAAATCATACTATCTAAATATCCTACAATACCTTACTGAACTACGAGTTGAAATTGCTTCTAAACTGACTGTTAACCTACTTTCAATAATTATAAAAATGAACATTGATATTTGTGATAAAATCTTTATTTATGCCTGCATAAAGAGGGTCCATTAAATTCCCACTTTAATCTCATCACCATGTAGTCTGTGAAAAAAAATGTTCTCAATGATTACTTTTCTAACTTGCTACAGGGACAAGTGAGACGCCCCAAAAATGTCAGCATAACTAAACTATGCCTTGAGTATTCAAAAGGAAAAAAAAATCTATAGAAAAATACTTTCTTTCTAGGAAATGTAAAGCCTTAACTTTGGCATGTCAGCACATACACAATGTGAGGCAAGTAGGCAGTCTTTAATTTCAAATTCAGGCAAATTTAAACTATATACCGTGCGTTAGCACTAACTGACATTNTGCTCCTCTCCAAAAATGCACCTCAGAAGCAGAACCAGTTGAAATGTTTTGCCTTAAATTTTGTAGTTCACAGGGTTCATTTCACGGAATTGTAAAAATATTGTGGTATCTCTTCTAGGGGCAGGATACAAGTTCAAATACTGTGATGTCACCACATGACTTGGTGAGAGTTTTTTTGTCTCAGCTTATTTTCATTCTATACCACAAATGAGTGTGAGTGTGAGTAATGAGTGAAGGCTGTTATTTAATCCATGCTTTCTAAATGCTGTCCTTTCCAGCCTATTCAACCTCCTATTAAAGAATAAAATTCTGAGGCAGCTTATACTTTACCAATTTCACCCACAGAGTGAGGTGGGCAGAGCACTGAGAAAATCTCTGGCCT
>WBNO01020705.1:0-50541 GCA_013400575.1 Peucedramus taeniatus
GGAGAAATATGTTAATTTTTTTTTTTTAAATCCATTTCTTAACCTATCATTTTGTATTAATTTTATAAAAAAGGAAAGAATTCTGAAAGGAAAATTTGCATGGGAGAAGCCAAGAAGACAGTCTTACTACAGAAACTCATTGCAGTATATTCACTCCACAGACAATGCTGCAAGGTTGCTGTCCAACTCCGCTGTACAGAAACCTGATCTCATTTCCTCCCATCAGGGTTTTTGTAGAACTTTTTAATAGAAGCAAGAAATTTATGCCTGCGACAATATATTTTTACAACCTGTCTGTAATTTGATAGGATTACAAAACCTGTTTAAGTCCTTTAAATCACTTTATTTGTGAAATGGTTTTCTACATTGCATTTAAATAAATAAATAATTAGCAACACTATTAATAGACAGAGAAACCTCCTATTTACAAAAGAGATAACTAAGTTTGCATTGTGAAATAAAATTTTCATGCCTCCATAGTAAAGACAGTGTGAGATATTTCCTGCATGAAGAAATATTGAATGTAAGTAGGAAAAAGTACAGCAAAATATAGTATACAAACATGCATTTCCAGGTAGACTATTAAATATTACGACTGTCTTTCTTCCCATTATTACTGAAAAGATAATGTGAAAATAGAAAATATTTTCAAGAAGAATGAGCTAGATGTTGGAACAAATTTAAATATTGAAAAGTTAGAAGGGGTAATTCTAAGCAGCAAGGAAACCTAGTCACCTGATCCCTTAACTTAATATCCACAACATTATTGTATACACACAAGGTGAATTGCTAACCCCTGATTAGTGGACATCTGGGACTTTGTGCATCTGCATAAGGACTAGTGAGAAATACAGCCTGAGAAAGCATCTAAAGATATCATTCCCCACAACCTATCATGACAAATCTGTATCACTTCTAGAACAGGAATTACAGACATATCAGTGATAGCCAGCATTAATGTAATTATTTTTAGAATGCATGTTCTCTGTTGGTATTCATTTTTAAACTGTGCAGCAGAAAAAAAAACTTTTGTCTCAAATTTGACTTCAAATATTTAAACAAAGTAATTTAAATCCCTAAATTAGTTCATAGTACAAAACCCTCCCTGACAGTACAGAATAACTATAACCGCAGTTTCTCTTCTCACCAGAAACAGTGGGTTTAAAAATCAACTCTTTTACAAAACAGTGGCCTTTTTATAAAAATTTCAGGATAGTAGTTTTGAGATCTATGCCACCTGTTGGTGGCATAGAACCATTTATTGATGGTTATTTATTATTTTTAAATAATTTTCAGGTAATACATTGTATTCAGCAGTCAAAATGTCTTGTGGTTTAGATGTGAAAACCACAAACTATCCCCTGTCTATTTACTAAAACTTTCACTTTATTCTGCGTCATCCCTTATGTATTATCAATACATAGATTTGTGAGCTGTCTAGAGCTAAAAAGAATGTCACTGTTTTATGAGTAAGTCAATATAGTAACTTGGAGACTGCATCATGTCTCTGTTTCGCAGTTGTTGGGGGTTGGGTCTGTTTCTTTTGTGTTTGTGGAATTTTTTCCTGATGTTTTGCTAGGTAACTGATGGCTGGGTACTTTATGGATACTTGACTTAAACAAAGGAGGCAGCAGGTTTCTCCAGGTGGAACAGCAGTGAGCGGCAGTTTGGTCTGAGGACACCACTCCGAAAGGACTGGAGTACCAGGGGACCCTGCTTGTTTTCTCTCTCTCTGCTGGATTTCTCTCCAGAGGAAGACTGAACACATTTTTCTTCACCATTGGACTCTCATATAGGACTATCTCACTTCATAGAACTGCATTTACTGCTCAAGGAGGATTTCATCTGGACTGCTTTCACCGCCCTGATACCCAGGGTGTCAGGTCACATCCCTGACTCTGTCAGGGCATTTTCTGAGGTTTTGTTGCTTCTTTGTTTTTGCTTGTCTCTTAGTGCTATTACATTTGTATTTGTCTTTGCTTTGTCTAATATTCCTAGTAAAGAACTGTTATTCCCACTCCCAAATCTTTGTCTGAGAGCCTCCAATTGCAAAATTACAATAATCTGAGGGAGGGCGTTTACATTCTCTATTCAAAGGGAGATTCCAGCTTTTGCTGGCAGGTACCTGTCTTTCAAACCAAGACAGCAGTAGAACTGTGAAATCAAGAGCTGGACTGGAACACAAAGGAATTTACTGTAAATATGTTCACCTTTCCAAAGCATTTCTAAATTTTTAAAATAAGAACACATATTTGCATGTGTGTGTGTATAGGTGAATATATATATATGCATATATATGGTACAAAAGTCCTAATGCAGAAATATGAAACTGACTTGCAACAGTTTGTTTTTGCTAAGTGTAACAGGAGGTATAAATATTTTCAATATATAAATATTTATTGAAATAATTGCAGTGTCCAAAGAAGTACACTCCATAGTTATAACTTTCTTGGACAATAATAGGCTGTTCATTCCAGTCATTTATGAATTACAGTCTTTTCTCAGCTCTGACATTTCTAGCATATACCACTGAAGCCTTGGTACACCTAGTACCCTGTTTCTTTTCAATGTAGTTTCAAGAAAAGTAACTCCCATGCATTGGTTGAAAATTAATCAACTTGTAGCTTGTGCATTTGTCAACATTGAACTCACTTTCAACACTGGAAGGTCACAAAATCTGGTTTTATGAGCTACAAATAACATTTCTGCTCTACATTTTCTTTCTCAGAAAAAAATGTTTTAAAATGTCAACTCTCTCAACATGACATTGCATAATCACTTTATTCTTGTAATCAAGCATGAAACAACATAAAAAAAAGGACTTGATACAAACATAAAAATACTATGCAGTAATGAAAAACTGTGATCTTCCAGTTTCAGGAATAGTAACATGTTCAGGGTCACTGCTGATCAAAGACTGGTTTCTTCTTGTTTCATTGTTATTCAGTCTGATGCAAATAAGTTCTCCCTCAGTTACTCTGTCCAGGCAGGATGTCTGTTTACAGCCGTCCAGCTGTCCACTTGAAGCTATGTGAAGAAACATAGTTCTGTGTTTGAGTTAATAAGTCCTGCTGTGAGTAAAAGACTATGGAGACTAATGCAGTTTCAGAGAGGAAAAAAAGACAAAAAATCCATGATTGTTAATAATCACTCTAGTTTTTAATAAATAAAAAATACAATCTTCATTCAGATAAAATCTCATTAAAGAATTGGTGAAATTCTTTTTAAAATTCTTTGCTAAGTAGGTTTTGTCAGTGAGAAAATTATATGGAAGTTTGATTTAGCAGCTATAAATGTCATTAAACAAATATGCAGTCTTCAGACTTAATTACATATTACAATATCAAATAGCAGAAAGCCCAGGAGATAATAAAGTGTAACTGTCACTACCAAGAGTGTAATATTATCTTAATAATTTAAAACAGATTGGATATAAGAAATTACAGTCAACACATAAGAATTTGTAAGTGGGGTAAATCAAGTATCCTGTCAAATGATGAAATTGCTTTTCTGAAAACATGACCAATCTATTTCTAAGTATTTTTATTTTTAGGATTAACACCTTTCCTCAGAGTAACAAATTCTCTTTAATTATTCTGAAGTATATGAATGACTCACCATTTTTTGTGCAAGCGTTGTTTGCCTATTTTTTAAATCTATTCCTACATCTCCGAAAATCTACATTTGTAGAAGAAAGTCCAGACAATTAAATAAAAATGTCAAGTGAGTCATGATGAAATCTTTGGAATGTATCACTCACAAGGGTCAAGTTCACCCTTAATTCTATTAAGTCTTAAGATTGCACATCCCACCCTTAGCAAACAGCCTGGACAGCACCACTTAAGTGAGCGCAAACTGAAAGTATGTTGAATTGGATATATGAAAGAATGTTTACCCCAAACGAATTATGGCAAAGAGGAAGTCAGCTCTCACTGGGATTAAACAGTAACCAATGAGAAACAAAGAGACGTTTGAAGCAAAGAAGGAAACAGCTGGAAGAAAACTTAATGAAATCATGAAACTATTCAACAGAGGGCAAGGGAGAAACCTTGTAGTGGAAACAGCAGCATTCAGACCTTGTTTGACATTAAAGACATCACAACTACAACCTGTCTGGGCACAGCAGCCTCCCCAAAGGCTGCCTTGAGCTACTGCACTCCATCAAGTTGAGTGGGATTTCAGGTCCAACACACAGGGACCAGCACCTCATGTATGCCTTGCCTCACAGGACGCTTGATGTCCAGCTCGTGCACTTGCAGGCCATAGGGAGCAGTACAGGTACAGGCAAAGCTCAAACACTCACGTCTTCACCAGAAGCCATGTGCATACCTTGCACTCTCTGGAACGGAGGTTGTTGGTAACCTACCAGGCCTTTGAGAAAGGGGACATGCATGTAAATTTGGTGAGTGTATATTGGTGGGAGAAAATATTAACATTTTTGAACTATTCATAAAAATGCGTAGGAATTTTTCAGTTTTTATTAATATTTGTTTTAGCTGATCAATTGCTGATATTTATCCTGATCATGTAGTTCACTGATTACCGATTCATAGCATATTTATAAACCAATGAACCACTTCAATAATATTTGTTTTCCTGAGGAGTTCCACCTTGGATAAATCATGTCATAGAACAGATTAAATCATACAACACTAGCTAGTGAACTGTCAGTACTGCTTACATCTTCCAAAAAAAAAAAAAAAAAATCATGCTACAATGCCGCACAGTGTGTTTTATTTAACTTAGACAACTTTGACAGGGAAAAATAAAAGTTCTATTTAAAAATAAGTACATATTATATAATCCAAGCTCATCACCTCAAATCTGATATATTTAATATCAACAAAGCTTTCTACAAATGTGTCTATGTAAAATCTGAAGAACTAGAACCAGGTTTGGGCGATTTGCCAGCCTTCAACGACGAACACATAATTACAGCATCCCATAGTCTACCAGTTGACTTAATTGGCTCTTAATTGACATAGTGTTTGCCAAAAAAAGAGATTTATATTCACAGATCATTAGACCAAGGATGTTAAACATTGTACTGCATGACTCATTATGGCTTGTGCTCTTAGTGTAAGAGAAAGCTAAACAGGAAGGACTGCTGAGAGTGATGTATTCAGGTCGTTCAGGAAATCAGAGACATGCCCTGTCTGCTTACAAGAGACAGACATACACAGGTTCTCGTGGACCACTTTTCTATCTCTCAGTTACTTCCAGAAATATTCCCAGCTTCAGCTTTTGAGATATTAACATTTCCAAATAAACAATCCCACGTTATATTTTCATCTACCAGACATGGCTTTAGGAAGGATAGCCACCTTTTCTCTGGACATACTGAGAATTTTAAATTAAAAGTCAGTTTTTCAGTAGGATCTGGAACCTGGTACTTAGTTCTTTCTGAAATCCAAGTTTAAACATACAAACAATGCAGACTAAAATGTGAAACATATTTTCAATATAAAAAAAAAACCAACAAATCTCTCACATGATATCTGTTAATATAATGCAAAACAGCACAATGATTTGGTGAAAAAAATTCCATTTGGAAATCTTTCAGATCTCTTGCAAAGAAGTTAGTGTCCGGAATATGAGACAAACATTTTAAAGCTGATGAGATATTTGAAAGTACTGATATATTAAAAAAGTGGTGTTCTTTTTTCATTTCACCCCCCCAACTCTCGAAACAGAAATCTGAATTTCTGTGCATGTGCTCAGACATACACTCATATTTGTGAAAAAATGCAGTTGTTCTCCTCCTCTCTTACTGCCGTCTGCTTTTTTTCTGTTCCTTATGTCTTTGGAAGTTAGGTTCTTTTTCCTCGTTCTCAGTGATTACTAGAGAAAGGCTCCTTTTTTTTTTGTTTGTTTTTTGAGGGTCTATTTTAGCAATACATTTAAATATTGCTCTGCAATACCATTCTCCCTCCCTTTGCAAGCAAGCAAAGTGAATTTGTCAAGGGTTGCTTGCAGCTTTGGGGGAAAGGAGAATCACATACAGCAGCCAACCTACTGCAGTGTCTCTGAAGAAATTGATCTTGTTCTGCTGTGTCAGAATGAGACTTTGATGATAATGACATTTTCAGCTGCAGACAAAATCCTTTTTAATTTATTTGAAGGGGAAGAGGCTGAAATGATTTTCTATTCCAGAATGTGCTTTACAGCCTGACTTACTTTTTAGGACTAACTCTCAGTTCAGGGGCAGGTGGGGAGCTCCTCCTGACATGACCCTGAAAGAAAAGGAAGCATTCCAAGGAGTTGGAGTTTTTCAATTATTCATTGAATGCTTTTCCTTGAAGATCACATCCTTGAGTCCCTTGCTTGAGAACTAAATTAGGGGGATAACAGAAATGTTGTAGAATGAACTGACAAACTTTAGGAAACCAGGAGATATAGATGAGGGAGAAGAGAATAGAATCCATTTTAAACCTGCAAATTATTTTAGTATCTCCTGTGCCTCTCCAATGCTGGTGATGTCAAAATGTCCAGTTCCATGCCAACCTAACCATAAACCTCTTCTTTCCCCTACTAATTTTTTGTATGTTTTTTTATTATTTTCATACAGACAGCTGTATGCTTCTTAGTATAGGATTTCTGGAATGCCCTAAGGTCCAATGCCATCTTCAGATACTTGATCCTGTTTCAAAGCATCAGCTAATTTTTTCCTCACATTACAAAGTGCTTTCGTTTCTAAAATTACTGATATGCCACCTCAATTATTTGAGAATAGAAATTTTTTTTTTCAGTGCAATAATTGAAAGAACTAGGTGATTTATCTTGTAAAAAGCTTCCATCAGTTTCATAAAAACCTGTGAGTTTTGAGAGGTGAATCTGTTTCTGATTCTCTAGACAGATGTTCCTGTGCAATTATTATTTTCAAGGTTTAAAAGTGACAGTAAAAAGGTTTTATGTGCTTAAATGTATATTTTTAAGCCTTTCTTCTCACATCAGCATTCCAGCAATTTGCTCACGGATGACTGGTGAGAAATAGTTTAAAGACATTTTTTACAGAGATTTACAAATTTTAAAAAAAAGTACTAGAGGAACAACAAATATACAAGTATTTTGCAAGGAATGAAAAGCAATTATGTAATGATCCATTGCAGTCCTTGTCTCCAGGAGAACCTGAGGCTTTTGTAGGAACAGCTATCACTAAGGCACTTTCCTTCTTTAGTTCACCTTGTCTGAAGGCAAAGGACAGCTTGTACAGTCAACTTCCTCCATGTGTTATATTTGCACTTCTAGCATAGCCTGATAAGTAAAAAAAAAATGCATCTACCTAAGCAGCATGCCATCCAGCCCATGTTTGAAGTCTGTGTGGTATCAATATCTTTTTCATTCCTCAAGTATGTATTCAGTCCATCCAGAGTTACTAGTGGGGATCAGGCATGTCAAAACAAACTGCACTGTCTCACAGTGTAGCCCAGTTTCAGAGGGGACTTGACCAGTGGAAAGTAAAAGATGCCTCAAAAGCAATAAAGTATATTCCAAATCAACAAACTGCCAGTCTATGCACACTAGCTGCTTAGCTATTATTGTTTAGATATTTCTGCTCATCATTGGAGGAACAAGTCATGCAGATAAATGGAAATTTTCTCACTGAATAAATGGCTATGATCAAGTAACCAAATTTTGGTCTTTGAACATTTTTCTGCAAAAATTGTATGGATCTTGCTCCTTGTTCAGAGATAAGGTTTGGAAGTTTACCCAGACATTTTGAGGTTATTTATGAATCGAATGAAAGTAATGAATGCATAAGGATTGATTTAATATATTTGTGTACACAACAGTGCCATAAAAATAAAATTTCATGTTTAAACCCTATATTTTCATAGAAAAACAATTTTGCTTTGTGTCTTTTCATGCATGCATCTGTGCAGACATAGATATGTGGTTACAAACATATAAATATAGATATTCATAGAGACTATAATATAGCATTTATAGAGACTATAATCTAGATATAGATGTCTATAGATATAGACATAGATATAGAAAAAAATATCATCTTAAGGAAATAAAGAAAAGATCTCACATACAAAGGATTAGCTTTTCAGCTGGTTGAAAGCAGTGCCTCTCTTTTCTAAGACAGAAATAGGCACCATCCTTAGAAGGAATCATGAGAGGAGCACCGGAGAAATTCTGAAAATAAGAATTTCAAATAGATGGCTAACTCATTGCTAATGCTTATCTATGGCAATTACACTCTAAAGGGGAAAAGATAAATAATTTCATATTCATACTAGAGGGATAAGGTTCATAATAAGAAATTGCCTTTCAGATAAAAAAAACCCTGAACCCAGCAGCCACAACAAAATAAAAACAACCGACTAACCAGGAAAAAACAACAACAACAACAAAAACAACAACAACAAAAAAACACAGAAGCAAAAAAACCCCACCAGCCAGGGGCAACAAAAAAACCCGCAACTTTAAGCAAGGTGTAAAGTACCCAAAAGCACTGACCATCAGAGATCATTTTTACTACAAAGATGTTGATAGATTCTCCAACACTTATAAGATTTCTCTGTATATAAGTTTTAGTAACCACTACTTGAAAAATATTCAATATACTTGCTCCACTTTGACTTGTGTACTTTAGCTCATAAAGTCACAGCAACCCTCTTATCAGCCAACAGCAGAGCTGCAGCAGTAATAGGAGATGTCATCTTAGATTAATGCAAGTGAAAATTGCCTGCAATTTCTTATACTTCTGTCTCTTGTGTGCACTTTAAAGTTTCATTTTTATCTCAAAATATCCTTCGTCACAACACTCCTGATACTTCAGGAAAATATTTGAATGCACCATTATAAATGATTATGATCTTCAGTAATAATTATTTCTCTAGAATTTGTGAGAAATCAAAGGAGAATCTGACCCAGGAACTGTATGAGGATCAGTATAAATATATAGGCATCTGCCTAAATTTACTCTCAAAATACACTTATATTTCAGTTTTACTTTTTATCTTAGACATTGACCCTCTTGACAAAGTATCAGCCAAAAATATTGATTTCTCCTACTTCAACAGAAGAGCAATCAGAACTTTTTTGATATCCTGATCATTAATAGAGTAGATAATTTTGAATTATGCATGATGTTGGTATATTTTTTTTACTGCAACATTAATGTCATATCTTTGCATTTTTAGTAGTTTGTGTTAAAGTGCCAAAAAACAAAAGCAAGCTTCTTTTACCAACTTTATTAAACTACATTAACAGTAAGAAGCCAAATATATGGGGCTTATGTATGGACACATATTAATAGAATAAAAATGCTGGAATTAATTTAGCACAATCTCTTTTGGAAAAAGTAAAAAGATATGTAGGAAGTATAGGAAAGTATAAAAAATGTGTTTATTTTTTTCTCAATATTTCAAAACAAATTATCTCTCTAGAACCAATTTTTTGTCTTCAATACTAAGAATTGCATTAAAGTGAAGAGATCTTTTTGAAGTTTAAAAACTACTGTTGTGTCCCCTGTGTCTCTAGTAAATAAAAAGTTGTAATGAAAAATCTTTAACACAAGAAAAAAAAAAAACAACAAACCCACATTAAAATCTACGTTATGACTTTATTTAACTCAAGTTTGAGAAGGCAATATTCTTCTCTGATTAAAACCTTTTTTCCATATAAAAGGATCATTGTTTCCAGAAAGTCAACATTTTTTGTATTGTTAAGGGTGAAATGTAAAATAAAATATGCTCAGAATCATGCCTGAAACATACCTGTGCACAGTAATCACAACCAACACTTTTGTCCATGTCACATCTCATTAAATTGAACTTTGTGTACAACTGTGGAGGACAACCATATCGAGCCTTACACATTCTGAAGGTAACATAGTAAGAGGCAATGACAATTTAGCATGGAAGCTGCTATTAGATTGCATATATTATTCATATTTTTAGCATAATTCTCATGTGGAAAGCAAGAACTGAACTATAAAAAAGAGACAATGTGAAGAATACCACAGTAAGCAAGTTCAAAGTTTTTGATGCAATCACAGTGTCATAGAAATACTAGACTTTATTCAAATTACATACATATAGTTATAGTTAAATAACACATTCTTGCAATTTTAAAGGAAAATTATCTGTAAGAAGGAAAAGGAGAGACAAGAAATGCAGAGTCCCCAGTTTATGTAAAGAAAGTCAGTATCTCCGAATAGAAAAGTTATTAAGGAACATATTTTAATGTTCATGAAGTCATATCTAAACACTCTGAAATTTATTTAGATTATGCATATACTACAACAAAAACAGATTATGCCTTCATCAGGATTCATTAACTGACAAGAAAAGATCTGGGTAGATCACCATCAAAGTTCTGGTTTACACAAAATTCTGGCACATTTGAAACAGTTGTAGTCTTCCATACAGAAAAGTAATAATATTACTTAGAATTCATTATCACAAAAAAAAAAGTCTACTCTCCAGTAAAACCCAGAATCTATAAAAAAAATGCAGAAAAAGCAATTAAAACTATATGCTGAGTTTGATATTGCTGGACAACATATGAGACATTTTCTGTAGAATTCAGAAAAAAAATAAAGTAGATCCACCCCCAGTATCTAAACAGAGATGACATAAATTTCTCCCAGATATTCCTCCCAAATAAGTAAGAAAAGTGAGGGTTTTTTCCCATACTATTGCTTCAAATTTTGGTAAGAACAAAATAGGATACAGTGAAGAGACCTCTTGAAGTGGCTGGATTTATATTCACATCATAACATGGGTGTAAATAGACTAATACATAAAAAGGTGTCCCAGTTTAATACAGAAATGCTTTATCCACAAGCAAAAAGAAAGATATGAAATCTAAATCCTTAAACAAAACACACCATAATAGAAATCCTGTCTCAAATTATAATACTAAAAAAGGCTTGAATTCTTCTGGTTTTAGTTGTGATAGAGTTAATTTTATTCATAGTAGTTCCTATGGTGTTCTTTTGGATCTGTGACCAAAACAGTGATAAAAACATGGGAATGTTTTAGCCATTTCTGAACACTGCTTACAGGGTGGGAAGGCTTTTCTTGCTTCCCCACACACTGCCACACCAGCAAGGACTGTGGGGGATACACAAGAGGCTGAAAGGGACACAGCCAGGACAGCTGACCTCAACTGACCAAAGGGATGTCCCATGGTATGTGATGTGGTGTCCAGCAGTAGAAGCTGGGGGAGGAAGGATGGAAGAAGGTCACTTGGAGTGATGGCATTTTTCTTCCCAAGTTATCATTATGCATGATGAGGCTCTGCTTTCCTGGAGATGGCTGAACACCTCTCTGCTTACTATCCTTCCTAATGTTTTAGAAAAACATGACTCCATAGAAAGGCATTAGAGAAACACTAAGAGTGATTGTTGTAATGTAAAAATTTTTTCTCTTAAAAAATAATCTGTAAAATGCTCTAAATATGTCATTAACTGGTTTATATGGCATGGGGAAAGTCTGTGAAGACCCTTTAAAGTAAGCAGAGGCCATGCACAATACATTTGTCTTAGAAAAAAAAATGCTTCTAGCTGAAGTTTATGCTCTTCATGTGAGAAATAGAGATAACATTTAACTTCCAAACTACCATCAATTTCATAAAAACACATAAAAATTATATTCTGCATTATAATTGTAATCTTGCATATTTTCCAGAATGGTACAGACCAAGTAAAGATACTGCCAGTATGCTCTGAGTATGGTAAAGAAAAGTGTAAACAGAAGCATTAGTGGACAAGAAAGGACCAACAGAGAGACCTTTTAAAATTACACTAATATTAAGAAAAAAATATTGTCTCTTGATTGTAATTTTCACCTTCTCAGACACAAAACTAACCACCAACTAATTGCTAATCCTAAAATTCACACATCATTAGTTCCAGTATTCATGGAACTGCTTGGTTAAAAAAATGTAAGCTTACTTCAAGAAAGAAATAAAGATGCATTAGTGTAAAATAACATTCATATTGTTTATTTCACTATTTTTTTTATTAAATGCCTTTAATTTTCCAGTTAGTCAATTGGCACACAGAAAAAGTTCCCTTTTAAGATGAGATGAATCACAGAATTCTACCTGTTTTGCAATAGAAATGTGTTTATAAAGGCATATTCTTCTGCTAAACTAAAACTTTAAAATACATTTTGTTTTGAGAGGGCAATTTTTGGCTTGTCTGTGTGAAATACAGAGGAAATTTTAGAAAATGTGTTTAGAAACTTTGCAGTTTTTTCCTATTTGCCATTTACTCGTGTTCTGCTTATTATTAACCCTGTTATTAGTGAGTGAGCTCTTGTATAGTAATGAACCTACCAGACCTTTTTTCTGTGTACATTTTTTCAGCGTATTATGCTTTCCAAAGACTTAGCAGGTTTGCATTTCAAAGCTTTTCCTTGCAGACCCCTAAGGGACTCATTTCTCCATAGTAACACTAGACCCTACAGTATAATGCTTGATTTATTTTTCTATCAACTATTGTTCTATACCTACACAGTCTTTTCTATTTGTTACTGTCTAGAGGATACAGTACTGACCCTGCCTGCTCAATGTGCAGGGACTCATGCCTGCAAGCATTAAGGCTTTATAAGACTTATCCCTGCGCCTTTACTTGTCATATCAGCAGCTTCATCTGCAGAAATACATTCTGACTGAGTAAGCCTGAGGTAGACAATGCTTAATTCTCCATTACAAAATCTTCCAGGAAGAAGAGAGAAATTCAGCTGCAGGGCATCCATCCTGTCAGCACCCTATTATCCTAACACAACATTTACTCTGTTACTGGTTTTAAGCTGGCCTTATTCAGTCTGATTATCATGTTAGAGCCTTGTCCTGGCTCACTGTACACAGCATATTTTTTATTCAGCTGCTATTCTTAGACTCCAGGTTTTTTTCTTTCTTGTACATCCTTATTGTACCTTCATCACCTATGAACAAATGGAGTTCAGAAGATTTCGAATACTTGAATTAGATGTTAAAAAGTCAAAATGTGAGCTAGTTTTATACTGGGAAGGAAGACAAGTAAACCAAGGAGAAACAGCTATTAATAATAAGTTAAAAAGGTATAGTTTCTAGATTTTACTGTCCCATAACTGACAGAAGGGATCCACACTTTACATTGATGTGCAGCACAGTCATGTATAACAGATATCTGTGCAATGGATCACAAAGATCACATAACATTTACCATTTTGCTCCTCATACTTTTAATCCATCAAGGCTTCCAGCACCATATAGTAACCTTAACACACAGAATAAAGTGATCTCAGGCTACAGAAACAATAACAGCACATAGAAATAAGGAGAGATTAAGGTCATTAACAAGCTATAATTTATGAAACATACCCCCAATTTTATTCACTTTAAGGGTTTCATGCAACACTTGTGAAAGAAATCTGTTTTTCAAAACTTTATAAGAATTCTGACTGCATCCAGTTGAAGATGAGGGTGTTTACAAAGTTTTGCAAAACATAGCTGAGGTTAGAGAAGAAGAATCAGCAGAAGAAATGCATCAAATAGAAAGTCAATAAAAGTTTAGAACATTACAGTGATTTGAAATTTTCAGATTTGAATTTCTATTTCTGTGTTTTTATTCAGTAACTTCATTCAATGTTCAAGTTTATTCTTCCTATATTCAGAGAAATATAATTTTCTTGAGTCTATTGTCTCCTTTTTTCCATCTTTAAAACAATGTAAAAGAGCACGCTAATACTCTGAAAGAGAACAAATTTTCAAATCACATTTTCTTTTTAAAATTATAGGATATTGAAGGCTCCTTAAACCAGTTAATAGAATGTAATAAGTTGTTCCAGAGAGTAAACCTTTTGTCATTCTGGCTACAACTATTAATCAACTATTGAGGAGAAACTGTTCACCTGATTAAGATATATAGATCTGGCCTCTTGCTTCTTCAAAGGTATTAAATAAAGCTTAAAGAAAAAATATTGCATTCAAAATTGACTTTTAAGTTTATTGTGTGACTAGTACCATTTCATTGTCTTGGGAAAAATAGCAATACAAAGCTTTGCACTGTTCCCCAGGCCTAGCTCACCAATGTTCTTATGCCATCAAGGGTTAATGGCTGTTTCACTGTTTGAGGAAGGCATCCTCATAAAGAGTTTGCATGATTTGGTCTTTACAACCAGCAGACCTGTAAATTAGCACTGCAAGTAGGCTTGGTGCAGAGAGCATCATTCAGCAGAGGACGTGTGACCCCAAATGCACAAGCATGTCCTGTGCACTATTGTGAAACTGAGATTCCTAGAAGTTAACTTCTCTGTAGCCAACAGAACAGCAGCCTTGAAGTGTCCTTTCCTAATTTTTTTCTCACTGTTTTTAAACTCTACTGATCAATAAAATCAAATGATGATTAGTGTCTAGTGACTAGCAAATCCCACTATGTGATTCTACATATTTCAATATGAAGTAGCGGGAAACATTTAAGTAGGCTAAAGTACAGAGGTAACAAAAGAAAGTATTTCTGTAATGAAAAATACAATTACTGTGAAGTCTTCTTGGGAGATAAAGTAGATTTGTGATTATTTTTTTAATAAGTAATTGCATAAATAAATCCAGAAATTTATGTGCTCGGATTATTCAATATTAATCCATTCTGTAGAGTGAGACTTTTCACTGAAGTGGGAGAACAGAACACTAATAGGTAAGCTGATACTGCAAGTAAAAAAAAAAAAAAAAAGATGCAAACATCACCGAAACAGAGCTGTGCTAATAATTCAGGTTGTTATTTAGGGTTTTCCAGCAGGCACACACTATTTTTTTCTCTCACCATCATAGTCTTCATGTTTGGTTAGCCAAAGGTGGAGAATTGTTTCTCACAGGGAAAGGTCATCGCATGGAATTTCAGAAATAAAGTGAATGTATTCTCAAGAACAATGTTGGAGTCTTATACCAAACGGAGACAGAAATGTGGTTTTTTTCATTTGTAGCTTCTGTATGTCAGAAAGATTTAAACTGCATAATGAAAAAAAAATAATGCAGAATAAGATTGAGTTAAAATTGGGAAAAAAAAGTCATGATCATGAGAAAATCCATCTACATTGTAAAAAGTGTTTGATGGGATTGAGTTTGTCTTTTTCCTTAGAAATGCAGTTATGATTTTAAAATTTTGCTTTGTCAATAAAGTACAATTACAAATGTAAGTCAATTCTGTTGGAACTCCATGTTTATTTGAGGCGGGTATCCCATGTTTTTACAGTCTAGTTTGTGTTCACAGACCATTCAAATTAACAATACACTTTCTCAACAGGGAAAACAAACCTTGAAAGTAGTTACAGAAAGGAAGTGATCCAGAAAATTAATACTCAAGAGATTCTATTATCCTCCAATGTTTTAATAAAATAATTATTAATCCAGAAATTATAATTTTTTCATTGTCTCTCTATCTATAATATTTAGGGATGTAGTAAAGATAATTTCTATCCTTTGCTGTTTAATCTAAGTCTTAGTATTAGTTTGAACAAGGTAACTGTGTAATCACTTCTGTCTTTATATTATTAAGAGTATTCAGATCTGTATTGCAGAAAACATTATTAACATAAGCCCTGCAGTTGGGCCCTATGACAGATGGCAAAATATTTAGTCTGGATGTTTGTTTTACATTTTATTGTCAGGATTTAGTCAACATCTAACTTTAAAGGTTACTATTAGCGTGTTTAGGTAGTGAAAATTCAAACAAACAAACAGAAAACCAGTGACCATGTGGTGATCAGAGAAACAATGACAAAGTGAGTGTCATGGTTTGAAAGACAGGTACCTGCCAGCAAGAAGCTGGATCTCCTTTTGAATAGAGAATGTAAACACCCTCCCTCAGATTATTATAATTTTTCAATTAGAGGCTCTCAGGCAAAGATTTGGGAGTAGGAATAACAGTCCTTTACTAGGAATATTAGACAAATCAAAAAAAAATACAAATGTAAAAGGGCTAAGAGACAAGCAAAACAAGTAAAAAAAAAAAAAAAACCACCAATAAAAAACAACACCAACAAAAAAACCCCAAGAAACCAAACCAAACCAGATTGTAGCATCTCTCTAACTACTGGTCAAATGGAATAGAACCTCATACTTGTCAGAACATAACAGACCATCTAATAAACCATGTAAAAAGCACCCCTACTTGCCCTTGGGCACAGCAACTCAACAGTGGGAAGTAGATGAGGGCAACCAGAGGTAAATATCCATGGTCAGAAATCTTGAAAATGGCATTGAGAGAAAAGAAATGTGAGTATGATGAAAGTAAAATACAGATGCCCAGTGGAAATCTGTAAGAGTTCAGACAAACAGCTCTCCAACTACAACTGGACATCAGCGTATTGAAAACAGCTAAGGGTTAGGTCATTTTTGTTTGGAAGGGAAGGTTGGTTGAAAAGNTTAACCCAGACAGTCTTTCCCAGCATACCTCTCATGTGTACCACCGGAACCTTATCTCCATCTGTTGTTCTCAGGGGCTCAGATTGAGCAGGGCCTGCTCTGTTAGTGGAACCCCGAGTGTTCACTAACCATGTGGCCTTGGCTAAATTAATCTCCCAGTTCTTGAAAGTCCCCCCACCCAGTGCCTTCAGGCTGGCTAACTTTAAAGGTTACTATTAGTGTGTTTAGCTAGTGAAAATTCAAACAACCAAACAGAAAACCAATGACCATGCGGTGATCAGAGAAACAATGACAAAGTGAGGAACCCAAATAACCAAAAATCAACTGCTGCTAAGACCATCTAAACTGAATGAAAAAGTTTTAATGCCTGGGAATGTCCATAGCATCATTTAATTTCTGAAATATGCAAAATCTCACTAACCTAATAGTGTTGTGCTGTGTACAATTGTTTCACCTTACAGCTGCTTTTCATTGTGTTTTGTAGGCTCATGCTACTTCCAAAATTTTAATTATTTCTTTTTGCTCCTTTAGTTTTTTAAAATCAGATATTTTAACTTTTAAGTATTCAAAATGTAAAGTTTTTATTTCCTGAAAATCTAAAAGCCAAAATAGAATTATTAACAGTTTAATATATGGCAACTTCTTAAAAGGAGACCTTCATTTGTAAGAACTTAGACCAGATCAATTGTCGGGAGATAAGTTTCTGCAACAAAAATTTCTGTATTTAATTTTTTTCTAACAAAAAGTATGCTTTTTTGTAAATATTTCATAGGTATTCATATCAATTTAATACACAGATATGAAAAAATGTCTTTTTAAAATTAAATACCTATCCATCTATTTGTGACTAAGATTGTTTTAATAGTACTTCTCAGAAGAGAGCCAAGTACTTTTAATAACATTCAGAGCATGACACAGGGAACCTTAAATAGTAACATGCCTTAAAATAGTGATCTTTAAAAACACTTCAGCTGAATCATAATATTGGTATTTGAGTATCTTTTGTCAGTGAACTGTGTGTCTGAATGGGATTTTCCCTCATGTTTCACTGCTGGTGCATTCACCCAATAAGTGTTCAGAACAAAAGGCTGCTTTTTAAGATTGGACAAAAACTTATTCTTTGTCAAAATAACCAAAGGATTAACCCACCTTTACCCAAAGAGTAATAACTAGATATCTCTCTCACCTATTAGAACTCTATTCACAAAAATAAGGGGTATCTCAGATGAGAGAACTCCATACATTCCTTTGAAACTAGCCTCTTATGCAGGCAAATGTGTAAGGTTGAAGAAAGAAAATGTATAAGGAAACTCTCATGATCACTCAGGTGCAGCACAAGGTTCTGGAAGCTTCTTGATTACTAATTGGCAGCAGCTTAGAGATAATAATGTTTCTGTTCCACACTCTTTCCCCGCAGCATTAGTCCCCACCTACTGCAGAGAGCGATGAACAGTGGATTAGTTGATGGGACCCAATGTAGTTTTCCTCCTAGAATAATTTTTAAGTTGCTTATGTGAGAGAAGAGAAAGTTGTAGCTCCTGTCCCTGTTCCCTGGGTCTCTTCTGTTTATATCCAATGGCAGTCTGACTGTAAAATGTGCATCTGTTTCTTGAGACTAGAGTAGTTCAAAGCAGGCATCTAGAGACATCTGTATTTTAAACCATGCACTATTGATTTTAGATACCTTCTGGAATTAGTTAGAGATTCAGAAGAGAGGAATCTAATCACTACATGAAACGACCCCACCCTTATGGTTTTCTGATCCATAGTTTTAGCCAATGTTTGAATTTTATTACCCTTGTGAATATTTTAGCTCAAACTTTTACAAAATCTGTGAATAAATTAATTTCCGTGTGAGAGAAAATAAGGTTCAGACTGTCCTATCGAGAGTGGACAAAACACACTTAGAATATTGTATTCAAACTTGAACATATCACAAAAGTACATTATAGTACTAGTTTTGATAAACTGTATATACTTGTCTCAGACAAAGTCTGGCCTAAAGTACATATGGGCATTTTGGTGACATCATGTCTTTAAACATATCCAGTAAATCTTACACCAAATATCTTACTATGGGTGCAAGGACATACAAAATGCAAGAGCTTAATATTAATCTACTTTGAACAGTAATTACCTAATTCAAACAAAACAATTATTGTTATTAGTGGAGTTATAAAAGTGTAAATTACCTAATTATTACAGAAAAGCATGGTTAAGAGAGATAAGACCGCTGTACTAAATTTTTTTGGTATGCATTCCTTTTCTTTGTCATTATATTCACTCTTTTATGCCTTCTCTTAAGGTTCATAACTACTTTCTCCCTCAAGCAGAAGATAGGGAGGTTTTACTGAGCTATCTGTGTTCTGATTTCTTTGCCCTGAAGAGTATCCCTAGATAGTCAGGATGGTAAAAAAAAAAAAAAAAGAAAAGAGAGAGAAAAAAAAATTATGGCAGTTTAGCTAGCCATAAACCACATATACCACTACTTTTGCAGTCATCTCGGCACAGACCTTGGGATGCCGATTGGTAGCCTACCATCTCATCTAAGAAAAACTTTTACTACTTATCTGAGGTCCCAGAGACACATATGTTGGAAGGATGAATAGAACACCAAAGAAAAATTATTTAATTTTTGCAAAACTAACAATGAGGGCATTTTTCATCTTGTCTTTCTTTATTAATTTGAGTGTTAACATTACTGCAACTGGTCTAAAAAACATGTTATATGTATTAATTAAAGCTATAAAACCATTTCTCTAAATCCAAACATAAACCTGTATTACATAAAGGGCTGGTGCCTATTACTCAGTGACTGCATATTCTCGCTAAATCTCTTACCAAACAATATTTACAGGGCTAAGCTCTCTATTCCTCACAGGCTACCTGTCCTTGCTTCTACCTTCCTTTGTGTGTTTGACTTGTCCAGGTGATCCTAGTTCATCCATTTTGCCTTCTGGAACTCTTTTCCCAATTTACCCTTTACTGTTGCTGATCTTGGAGAAAGTGATAGTTGATTATCAACCAGCTTTCTTTGTCCCTTCCTCCCTCCAGGGCTTTATTTCACAGTACTCTACCAAGGAGGTCCCTAATGAGCCCAAAACCTGCTTTCCCAAAGTCCCAGGTACTGAGCTTCCTGTAGACCATCCTTATTGCCTTGAGGATATCAAACTCCATTTCATGGTCACTGCAGACAAGCTCCCCCTTGAGCTTCACATTCCTCACCAGTTCTTCCTTGCTGGTGAGAACAAGGTCCAGCACAACATCTCTCCTCACCCGCTCCTCTCCACTTGGAGAAGTGACAGACTATGCTAGAGTCATCGACTGGCTTGCATTGAAAGGGATTTTAAAGATCATCTAGTTCCAGTCCCACTGCTATGGGCAGGGACATCTTCCGCTAAACCAGATTGCTCAAAGTCCCATCCAAAATGGCCTTAAACACTTCCAGGGATGGAGCATCCACAACTTACATTAGGGAAAAGTTAATTTGATTAGGAAAAAGAATTGCAATGCTGATGAGAAAGTTACATTGCTATATGGGGAAAAGATAGCATAAGTTAACAGCTGATATTTTTTTCCCTTACCATTTTGAACACACTGCAATATTCACTGAATATAGCAAGGTTAAATTAACTGGCTTATCAGCTGCCAATCTACTGCTCTTGTTTAGCCAAGTTATAGTCACAGTTCTATAGATGCTCATTCACTAAAAAAGGCTCAAAAATCTTGAGTTTTTTACTTACAGATTGGAGGGCATTGAGATAAAATTATCTTCAAATCAAAAATGTTTGCAACTCAGTCTTGTCATTTTGTGTCAGATTGGCTGCTATACTGAAAAAAGTACTCTTTGGTTCAAATGGGTCTGGAAAAGACAGAAAACATTTGCCTGGTTTGAGTTTTCTATCCCCTTTTCTTGGCAGCACCCTTTCTCTCATAGTTTATTTAATGTCAAATCAGGGACTGGAAAATTTCCTGGATATTGGAAAATACTTTGATTAAGCCAAAAATGTTGCAAATGGATGGAGGGTTATATGCTAATGTTGGATGTAGAAAGTGATTCAGCGCCACTGATGAGCAACAGATGTAATGTTTGACTCAGAATAAGCAAAATTCAGTGGATATGGAAAAAGACTGGAGGTAACTCCAAAGTTAAAGCTAGGAAGGAGTCCATATATACTATCCAGACAAAACACTACTCACCTCTATTGTCAACACTGCTAGTGTTGAGGTATTCGCGAAGATGTTAAAAATTTCACCAAGCATTTTGTGTCATCCCTTTAGGTATAAGAGTAACTCATCCAATGATATAGCTAGAATTAATGATGAGGGTTGGGTGTTTTTTTGGTTATTTTCCCCTGTACCACACCAAATAATGGTATATACATTCAAAAGGTAAACAAGCCTGCTTTGGAAAAGGTAACCCTCCAGACTCACTTCTTCTGTAGCTTTTCTTTGTGTATGGCCTAGGGACTGATGCTATACATGAAAAAATACACATTCTGATTATGGGGCCTTATTTGGTCTTTTCTGAACAGCAGTCTGCTGCATTTCACTGGCAGATTTTTCTGTCAATTATTCATGTAGGTCATAGGCACACAGAACAATGTAGCTTGGAAGTAATATTCCAGGTAATATTGTCTAGGCTTCTGCTCAGACCAGTAGATCAGACTACAATGATGGAGACTACACAGGCAACCTGTTCCAGTGTTTGACCATCTTCATGACAAAATTTAATTTCCTTATGCTGAGTTCAAAAGTTGCATAATGCAACTCATATTACAACTCATCATTTACCCCTGCTCCCAGTTTAAAAAGCTCCTGGCTTTGTCTTTTGCTGTGCCATTATAGACAGCAGTGTCTCCTTGGCTCATTCTTCTCACCATTGAACAGGCACAGCTATGTCTGCTTCTACTGATGTCATGTGTTCCAGCTTCCTTCCAGCTTTCTGTGTTTTTTGATGGACTTGTTTCAGTATATCCAGTTTCTCTGGTATATAGGAGCCCAAAACCTGATGCAGTATTCCAAGTGCAGTCCCAAATTTTACTGGGAACTTCAGAAAATCAAAGAACTTTGGCAAAACTTTGGAGCAGCATTCAATCTACATAAAACATTTCACAACACATTAATTTAGACCATTCCACTCAGGAAACTCCAAATCCATCTGATTTTAATTTACTCAAAACTTCAAAACGAGGGAATTAGAATAAGAAAGAGAGTAAGACAGAAAAGATACAGAAAAGGATAAATTTAGCCACCACTTTTGGGTTCCAGCAGTGTCTCAGCTGAGACGACATCCAAGGAAAGTTAGGGTCATGATATATGTTTACTTCATGCTTCAGTTTAAATACCTTTTGGCTTTCCTGGGCCCTCCCCCAGGTTGGTCTTCCTGTGTGATGGCCACTCAGGAGCTGGATTAGGCAGGTGTGGAGCATGTGGAACATGTGCCTATGTTCTCCCAGGGATTGACAGCCACTGCAGGATGGGATACAGGCCCAGGGGGAGTGGGGTGTGCAGAGCAGGGCATCACCTCACCAGAGCAAGGCCTGACCTGCTCCTTCTACCACACACCCCCACAAAATGTTTGGAATCAGCAATCCTTCCAGTCTCTCACACTGAGATAGATAGCTCTGCTTTGCTCAGGCAAAACAAGGGCAGAAAGCAAATATCAACAGTCCTTAGATCCTGCCTTGGTCCTGCCACGTGGATAATCAGGAGCTGGGGTTTCAAGACAAAGAAAGCAAAAGAGAAAGAGAGAAGAAATAGAAGAGTAAGAAAGCCAGAGAAAGGAGAGCGAGGGGGCCCATTCCACCTCCCTTTATCGTTCACCTGCTGCATGCCACTAGATTTTCACACTGTTTTGTTTACATATGCACAGCCAGTTCTTCCCCAAGAAGTGAGTAGGGGGCCCAGAGACCAGGGTATGAGTGTGAATCTCAAGACAGAACAGGAATTTGGCTTGGAACAGAGCAGCCACTCTGCACTCTCTGAGACCCTCTCCTCTGACCACATACTTCCTATCATAAAAGCAAGAATGTTTGACACCATACATGCTTATGTCTGATCCTCTACAGAAGGCTGAAATAAGGTCACCTCAAACCTTTCTATTTTCCAGGCTGAACAAACCCATTTCTCTAAATCTTTCCTCATGGGAGAGGTGCTCCATCCTTCTGATCTCTTGGTGTACCTCTTCTGTACTCACCCCAACAGGTTCATGTCCCTCTTGTGCTGCAACCCATAGCTGGTTGCAGTTATTTGCCCAACAGGATTTTTTTCTGGAAGAGAAATTTGTAATTACCTTTGCTGGAGTTCATGAAGTTTTTCCAGCTCAATTTTCTAGCTTATTGATGTCACTTCACACAGCACCTCTACTATGCAGTGTGCCAATTTCTCCTCTCAATTTTTTATCATCCATAAATTCTTGGAGGATATACTCTATCCACTCTATTGCATCACTCAGATCATGAATGAATTTGTAAACTCCATTGGCTTCAGTATAGATCCTTGAGGGATGCTGGTACTAACTGACTGCCAGTAGGATTTTGTGCTACTGGTCACTACTAATTCAGCCTGACAGTCAAGTTATTTTTCTACTCACCTTTTCATGTACTCATCCAGTCCATCTCTTGTCAATTTGGCTTTAAGGAGTATATGTCAAAGGCCTTGCTAAAGACAATTCAGTGGGCCAAGAGCACCTTGTGCACAACCTTTTCCATAGATATAGGCAGTTAACTTTTTAGTTAACAATTAGATAAAACAACTGCTGCAGGAATTGTGTTAAGTTCCAGTTCTTTAAAAACAGAACATTACATTTATTTGTAAGTAGTGATCAGTGAATCCAAATGAAAATGGCTTCACAACTGATTGAAATATCAGGGAAAGAGAGATTTGGCACACACTTAAGATCTTTTCCTGGTCTAAAAAACTACAGCAGAGGGATTCCCCTCGTTTTGATACAAACACCAGCTGTTAGCTATCAGAAGGTGCTGTGCTGGTGCACAAGTCTCAAGTATTCATCCTTATTTGTCAAAAAACATGAAATATAAAGAATATTTGAAATGCCTATGCTTTTCAGGAGGGATGAATCATATCAGACAATAATAATTTAACAATTGCCAATAATTTATCTTAATTTACCAACTCCTGGAGAGATAACTTGGATATATTAGACTTACTAGAGTAAGAACAAAGACCATAAGAAATATTTATGGCACACAAAGGTGTAAGGAGTTCAAAGCTTGTCTTTTGTTTCATCAGAAGATTCAAGAGTTTTCTTATAAATTTGTATTTGAACAGAACATAAATGAAGATTTTTTTCTATGTAGCAGCTGACAAGCCCTATTTGTGATAACAAATAAATTAATAAGCAAATAATTTGTCATCCTTCACCTTTTTATGTCTGGGACTGGGAAAGATAGCCAAATCTCAGAAATACTTAAATGGTAACCATACATACATTAAAAAAAAAAGTGAGAAAATAATGTAAAATTCTGAGATGTAATTATCACTTGTCTACTTACTTTTCCCTTTTTTTTTCAAGTAAATTGCCTAATAATGCTTACTGCCCTTTTTCAGCTAACATCTAATAATTTCTCTTCGTCTTATTGGAAAATTATTGCTGCTTACCCACACAGTGATGACAACAAAGTCTTCGCACCACTGCAGAAATAAACAAAAAAATGACATAAACCATCCTTGATAACATTTATATGGGTTCTGTTTTCAATTATGTTTCTTAGATGTATGCTATAGGGAAGGATAGTGGACCAAGTCTTACGAATATTTAGCATAGTTCAGGGAAAATAAATTATGTCAAGTCTGAGATGCTGCCAATAAAAAAAGTGTAAAATAGTGCCATGGAAGTTAAGGGCAATTCTAGGCCTTGGGTATAATTTCATAGATAGCATCTGGAGATCCTTCTTTTTCTGTTCTGTTCCAAAAGAATCAGTTCTTTGAGCAAAGTCAGAAGGGGATTAACTCTGCTACTTTTCTGAGGAAGACACCCTAGGGAAGAGACAACTCTTGAGTATTTGGTGTTTCCTGCTGATTCCCTTGCTGCTGTACAAGTTATAACCTAGTGCTTCCATAAAACCCTTACAAGGATTGCTTTTTTCCTTCAGATTTGCCAAGTATGACTAACAGAGCAATGCATTTACATGTACTTAGCCCACAGGGGTTTGAGGATTAATCCCTTATAAAGACATCTGGTCCTGAAGTGTAAAGAAAATTATTCTAGCAGGAACAAGCAATTTCCCCTCAAGGTGAAACAAAGACTAGAACTAGGAAAAGAGCTAAGAGTAAAGAAAAACAACAAATCTGTATCGAGACTGGTCCTGCCAAAGAGGATGACATGGAAGATAGTTAAAGGGTGTTCATCTCTTGAAAGCCTGTTTGTTTCTATTCCAAGAATATGGTTTGGCATGATGATAAATATCTGTAGTCCCATATGTAGTCCTGTTTGCAGAAAACATATAGATAGCAAGCCCGTGAAATTAGCATGAAGATGGTTAAAAATGTTAGTTATACAAAAAGCTGTATTTTCTTTTTATGTTATCAACCATTTGAGTATCAAAGTATGAAGTGCTTTTAAGGAAAAAAAATCATCTGTATGTATTAGCAGTTAATAATGTTATATGAAAATGTTGTTCAGCTCTATCTCCAAAAGTCATGCTACAGCTGCATTCTAATTAGTTTATTACAAAGTATGTCCAAATGCAGCTACTGGGATTAATTGTTAGACTGCTCTCTATAGCATTAGAATGACTTTTGAGCATCAGGGAAAGAGAGGAAGAAAATCTTACAAAGATAAAGTCAGTTGTCCAAGATTAGAATTTTGTTGTATTGCCAGGTCTGAAACACCAACATAAGAGCAAAAGTGTTTGGAAAATTTATATTCTTTGGTATTATGCATGCTCATAAGTCGCAAATGAGCACCTATCTTTGCCTAAGAACATTTGCAATGTAGGAAACAGACTTTTGGACATGTAATCATCCTAAAAATATTGATTTATCAGGTGTGATGTGAACCTGACTAATTCAATTGAATTCTGGGATGCGGTGTCGGCCTTGCTGATTATATAATACTTCAGCCATTAGGATACTCAACCCAGAAGAAAACACCCCATGAGACTTCCCTCATTCTAATTTGATTTGAAATAACAGTTTCATCATCCTACAAATGTTCAATAAATACTCACTTTCTGACACTAATACACATTCTGTCCCTGACCAGAATTGTGAGCCCCTGTTGAGATACTGCAAACTCAGAACAAGACTATTAGATTCCAGAATGAGACTTGATAGAGCTGCAATCATACAGGCATCTTCCATCTAAGGAGGATGGAATCATCAGCACCATTCTTGATGTTTTTAAATCAATGACTTTGTATTATAAGATACTTACTCGGAGCAAGAAACTAAATCTCAGACACAGGGACCGGAATCCAAAGTTATAGAGTCAGTCATTCATGTTGTGGCCTTCTGCTCTGGATCTGCAGATCCTGTGCATGGGGTGACCAACTCAGTTTGAACTAGATGAGAGGTAAAATCAATAAATAGAAGATCATATAGGTGCTTTGCAAGCCAGGAAGTCTTGTTCTGATCTTTTATAAGCTGTAATTCAGTAGGTAATTAGATGACTGCTTAGTTGAATCACACAAGTATTGTTATGCTGTTGTCGTCCATGAATGCATTCACTTGTTTAGAAGTAGGTACATGGTATTGTTACTGAAGGAAACCTTTATCTGACTAGTTCATTTGCATGCATTTCAATTATTTGAGTTCTCCTTTTCTGGCTTTTTTTTTTTTTAATAGATGACTTTACAAGATCTTCATTACTTTCTAATTGCCAGAACTGCTGTTGACTATTTTGTCTCTTACTGACAAGTTGATTTATAGTAATTCAGCAATTTAAAACATTCATTAATTTCATCCTTTTCTCATTTAGTAATTGGACTAATCTTTGTACTATGCTCTTATCAGAATCTGTTGTAGCTCATCTGATTTTCTCTAACCCTCTGACTACATTAATTCCCTCCCCATTTTGGCTGCTTTTTGCTCTCTCTCAGAGATACCAGTTTCTGTACAGGTATTCTTGTCTTAGGGTATCACTTGTTTTTAACCCTTAAGTTCTCAAATAATGGTTTTGATCTCCTGCTGTAAGGTGAAAAAATTCCATTTTTAATATCTGTATCTACAGGAAGATTGGAAAGATGAGTTGGCTGGAGTCAAATGAGACTGGCTATGTCACAGAGGCTGTCCTAAAAAAAAACACTGCCTACAAATGGGCACCTGCGTGCAAAACTGCTTTATGTTTTCCAACTTGTCGATTTCTTCTGTTGCTGTTTAGCTGCCAAGTGGAATAACTAGGAAAAAGGTCAGAACTATGGTCAGACCTCATTTGTGCTGATATCTCAAATACTTACAACAATAACTAACAACTGGGAAATAATGTTTGAAAATAACTGTTTGGCTGTTAGTTTTGGATGAGTTAAATTTGTACTGTGAAACATAAGCAACTGTAATAATGAAGTACAGTAAGAGTAAAATGCTCTAGGGTAGATACTTAGAGATGAAAAAAAACTTGACAGAAAAGCTCTGTTTTCATCAGCCTTCAATAACATTTTTTTCTCTTCCTCTTTTTTCTCTTTACCCAGTGTCAAAGATAACACTCCTGCCAAATCTAACCGCTGCCTCTCTGGATTGTAATTTCTGTCAGCAGACAACCCATTTCAAAATCATCTACATATCTGATAATTGCTGCATCAAAGAAAGGGAGAACATGAAAATAGAACAGGACTTCAGGACTGTAACTCCTTGAGGTCCTAAATCTCTGATTATATAAATAAAAATATTCATACAGCAAACCATGTGAATCTTTATTCTCGATACATTACCATTAAAAGCTTTAATGTGAATTGAATTTATATTGATGTCTTTTCAGACTTCCACAGAACTAAGGGACTTGACAGCAATACATAATGAGGACACTATAAAGTCACTTAGTGCTTTGTGTTTTACCAGAGACTGATCTGTGTTGCCGTTCTGGTTTTGTGTCACTGAAGCTGGAGGTTTAACCATTGCCTTCATTTAAGAGGGATGAAAGAGCCCCATGATGCATGTGTGATATCACACTGCAGAATATTTAGGGTTTGCAAACCAAACATACAAATAAACAGCTACTTGTGTGCTTATGTGCATGCATTAAAAATACAAGATGCACCATGGAAAGAGACAGACAAAGCTGCTGGGCCACACATACAGGCTGCTAAAATGACTACTAGAAAAGTCTTTGCTGAAAGAATGTCTGGGTTAAGTGAAGAATCAGCATGGAAATCATCAGCTGATTTATTTCTTTTGGGTTCAGGGAAAAAATGTTTATTGTTTTTGCATTGTTAGTAAACAAATAACTTCCTTATTTCTAATTTTATTGTAAGCTGCTGTGATTCTGAATTACAGAGGACCACTCAGGTAAAAGAAAAAGTTGAGGAGGGGAGGGGGAAAGGAGTGTGTAAATAAATCTTAAAGGAGAATGAAGTATTTAAGTATTTTGAATCCAGATTCTGTTTTATTGAAATACATTATTTCCTACATTATCTCTTGGATTTTTATGGCTAATTCATAACTCAGTTGAAATGAATATGATAAAATGAGCTCATAGTATTTTCTATAAAAACCTACAATATAAAAAAAATCTTTCTGATTTTTCTTAGATTAAATTTAAATGTAATACATTTTCTTCTTTGTTAAGAAGAAATTTGCTTCTTCTTCTCCAGTATGAGGACTTTCGTAAATTTTGTGAATTACCATGAGTCTACTGGACAGCATCTGGACCATGAGAAGCCCATTAGCAAGTTGCTAGGTGGTACAGCAATAAAAGATTTATGTCTAGGACACTACTCAAAGGACACACAGTGTGTTTCTTGTCTCATGACTACTCCTGCATCTAATTAATTTCCTTTTAACTTTTTCTATAACAAAATGTTATTCACAAATCTTATCTTTAATGGAAATTAGGTTGGAAAGTAATATTGATTACTTGTCAATGAATTTCCTGAAAGGGAGCAAAGGCATCTATTTCTCTCTGTCTTCTTTGATTATGATGTTCAAGTTCCAGTGAAAACATTTGCCTTGTTGATAAGTGGGGTATTTTTTATTCCCAAAGGAAAATATATCTTTCAAAAATTATTAAGAAACACTGTTGTTTTCAGAAGACAACATTATGTCTGTTTTTGAGGCATATGTGTCACATTTTGATATATCCTGTCAGATTTAATCAATCCTGTTGATGTATGTGAGGCATGATCCAATTTCACATGATCAGAATTGCTTCATTTGACATACCACCATGTGACATTGAAGGTCAAATGGCAAACAAACAAAAACTTTGTACTGTATTAAAATATTTTAGAAGAACAGAAATAATTTTTAAAGACAGGTAAGGTTCTTAGATTTGAAATACTTGCAATTTAACTACTTGTGTTTTGGTGGCCAAATCAGAGTTTCTGGTATTATGAATTCAACCAGTAGTGTAACTCAGCACCTTAAGACTCTTTGGGTTGATAATTCACTTATAAAGACTGATAGAACAATCTGAAATGGAGAATGAGGAGGTATTTGCCCTTTTGTTTGTGAAGGCGGGTAGATAGAGTACTGAAGTGTACAGCACAAGCCCTTATGAATCCAAAGGTATTCTCTGCCATTACACATATTTTGTTTTTTGAAAGAGGTGGACTAAAAGAAAAAAAATCTGATTTCTACAAATAAATCTAGCCAAACAAAAAAGCTCCAGCTTCTTATGGAGCACTAATCAGGGTGGGCATTTATTTATTAATTTACCCAGTTGATATCTGATTTCTGGAAAGAAAAGCAAGCAAACGAGCAAACTGGGTTATAACAGATTTTGCTTCAAATGTATGTGAATTCACTTGAATTCATGTGAATGATTTCCTGTGAATGAATTTACATTCGCTATCCTCCATCTGTAGCAATATCTACAACTTTCCTTCCAAGTGTGACATGTGCTAAAATTTTTATCATGAAAAGTTTCTGGAATACTCAGTGTTTCAAATTCATGCTGAAGAAATCTTACTGATATGGTTTCAATAAGTTCTTTATCAGATGATTTCATAGTTGCTGCTGGAACTTAACAATATACTTCTAAGAAACCTGGACACTTTAATTTCCTTGAACTTTACCTCATTGAGCTACATTTTCTTTTATATGTTTATTTGAAATAGAAGTACAGAAATTAAGAAATCAGAAATGAGTCCAGGCCTAAAATAATTGTCTGGTGCTCTATGATGTTGGAGCAGGGAATAGCTGCAGCCTGTGAAGGATCCTTATCAGAGCAGATGGATATTCCTGAGAGAACTGCTCTTTTTGGGAACCCCATGCCAGAGCACAAGGGAAGTGTGAGAAGGAAGGATCAGCAACCCCATATCCTCAACCTGTGCTGTTTACAGGGAATGAATCTGATCCAGGAACGTGGGGGAAGGAAAGCTGTCGTAAAGTTTGTCTGTGTTTTTTCACTACCCAAATCAATAATTAAATTTTTTTCTTATTGCAAATAAATGAAGTTACTTTTTTACAAGTTTAGTCTCTGTTGCCTGCAATGATTACTGGTAAGTCATCTCCCTGATTTTGTCTTGAACCATGAGCTTTCTCATTCCATTTTCTCCTCCATCCCACTAGGGAGGGAAGGTGAGGGACCAGCTAGGTGTGAGTTTGGCTGTTTGCTAAGTCTAACTCAACACAGATTCAGTTAGCCTTAACAAACAAATCAAACATTTTTTTGTTTACATGTGACATATGAAGAAGTAAGGGTAAATGGTAACTCTTTTTCAGTGGTAGATGTTTTGTGCAGGAGAAATTGAGAAGAAAGGGGGCAAAGAGGATCATATTGCACACTTGCAAGGATAAACATTAATCCAAGGGGAAAAGTGATTAAATTTATACACTTGTATAAAACCATAATATACAATAGAGATTTACATCTGGAAAAAGTAAAAAAATATCACTGAAGAAAAGCACCCTCTACCTTTGAATTGAGAAGATTTGTTTCACAGCTTTCTCTTTGTCCATGCTTCTATTCATAGGCCCAGGATTCATGGCATGAGGATTTAGCTTTTCTATATTATAAATATTATTTTACACTATAGATATGATATGGTATGATATGATATGATATTATTAATTGTATCATATATTATAGATATCTTATTAAAATATGTATTTAGTACTTAGATAAATACATATAAACAGTAAAATATATACTCTGGATAATAACACTGTAGATATGAAACAAATCTTACACCATATAAAGTGGTTTATTCATCAGGGAATGCTTTTGGAGGCTGACCTTTAAAATCATTAAAATAATAGAGATTCTCATATTTACAGAATATAGAAAAATAGTGCTCAGATTTGTACTTTGGGAATAACTAAGTCTCCTTCTGTTAAAGGCTTGTTGAGAATATGAGGTTTTATTTTTATCTCTTGCTAGTTGAGGTCATTCCTGCAACCTGATGACAATGTTTTTACCAATACCATCTGAAACAAATTGAGGTCAGTGTACATTTTCTCACTGCCCTGCTCTCAGATTTCTTCCATGAACTGGAGAAGGTTTCAATTTACTGAAGCACTGAAGTAGGTAAGATCCAATCAAAGTAAAAGCAGAATCAATAAATGCTAACCTCAGATGGCTAAATAGTAGCAACATCAGACGGGAAAAAGTTGCTTGTGGGTCCAAAATACTGTTGTTCTTTATGAAGCTCTATGTTTTTATATTGCTTGTTTACTGAGATGTATTTAACATGTTTGAAAAACAACAAGATGGATTTTCTATCTAGGCTAGGAATGCACCTATAAGTTTTTGCAAACATTCAGAAAATATAGACAATCCATGGAAGCCAGCTAGATGCCAATCCAAATTCTTCTCCTTGCTGTAGTATTTTTTCCACTTCTTTATCTCCTAACATTTAGTGGTTGTTTTAAATAAATTATGCATTTTAAAACACTGTGATCAATAAATAAACATAATATTCACAAAACAAATTATGTATTGAACTGGCTACACAAATTTGGTAAAAACATTAGTTTTAACTTTAAAGGATTCAGTTATCTCTGCTATTGTATTTTTTTGGTATATAAATATTCAGAAAAAAAATTAAATATTTTCATGTCAGCAGTATCATATAGAAAATATGATTTAAGAGGAAAAGATGACATCTGTAGTTATGGAATAGTTAAAGGCTTATATATACTTTTAGGTTTGCTTTTAAAACAAACACAATTTTATTTTTTGCTGAATATCAGTTAAACTGTATTATGCTCAGTGTAGTTCTGTTGTGTCAGCACTCAAACTCTTTTCTCACTAATCACAAATTTTTATAAATCAGCATTAGCTATGATTTCCCTGTTCTACCTCCGTGAATTTAATCTTTTTTTTCAAAGTTTGTGTTGGGTTTTATGGCCAGGTTTTGGTATCAGGGGGCTACAGTGGAGGCTTCTGTGAGAGGCTAGTAGAAGCTTCCACCATGTCCAGCAGAGGCAATGCCAGCCAGTTCCAAGATGGACATGCTGCTGACCTATCAGGAATTATGGTAATGCCTCTGTGATAATATATTTAAGAAGAAGAAAAAAAGGTTGTTGTGTAGTTGTAATTACAGCCAGAGAAGAGCAGGGGAAGAACAGGAGAAGAGCAATTCTGCAGACACCAAGATCAGTGGAGAAGGAGGGAGAGGAGACACTCCAGGCACCAGAGCTGAGGTTCCCCTGCAGCCTGTGGTGAGGCAGCTGTGCCTCTGCAGCCCATGGAGGACCACAGGTATGCAGAGATCCACCCACAGCCCGTGGAGGGGACCCATGCTGGACTAGATGGATGCCTGAGAGAAGGCTGTGAACCCATGGGAGCTCCTTGTGCTGGAGCAAACTGCTGGCAGGGACCTGCAGACCTGTGGAGAGAAGAGCCCAGGCTGGAAGAGGTTTTCTGCTAGGACCTGTGACCCTGTGGGGGACCCACACTGGAGCAACCTGCCCTTGATATACTGCACCCTGTGGAAGAGTGACCCACATTACAGCATTTTGGGAAGGACTGCTGCTCATGGGATGGACTCCAATTGGAGAAGTTGATGGAAACCTGTCTTGCATTGCAGGGGTGCCACACTGGTATAGGGGAAGGATTTTTCTTCCCAAGAAGCAGCAGAAACAAATTGTGAGGAATTGACAATAACCCCCATTCCCTGTCTCCCCCCACCACTGCAGGGAGGAGGCAGAGCTGGGAAGGAGGGAGGGATAGGGGGCAGGTATTTTTAAGGTCTTATTCTATTTCTCATTATCCTGCTCTGATTTTTTAGCAGTATATTTAATTAATAGCTCTAATTCAAGTCTGTATTGCCCATGACAGTATTTGTTGAGTGATATACATTAGATGTCCATATCTCATCAATGATATTGAAATATTGATCCATGAAGATTTGCAACACAAGTAAAGGAGTGAAAATTTTCCTTCCTTTTCTTCTTGATATCTAGGTAAATTATGAAAGTATGCACTATTTATATATTTGTATCTTGTAATTAAGGTTTGCATATTAATAAATTTGGCATATCTCATAGCTCAAGACATAAATTTTTTTTCCAATTCTTTATTAATGTACAATAAAAGAGTCATGAAAGTAGTAGGCTGGATGTTAATATAAAAGGTCACTCAGATCTCCTTTACTGAAGAAGGATGAAACATTACTTGACTATAAATAAAGTCAAAGATAAATATCTATTCAATTCTTCAATATGTATTCTATAATCACAGTTCACTGCTTTTATTATAAGGAAAAATTCTCTTTATATTTAACATAAACCTCTTATTTTGCCAACAGAATGAGGACATCTGGTTTTTATTCTTTTCATGGCAGTCTTTTGTCTGTTAAATAAAACAAAACCATTGTCTTTGACCTTTCCTCCTTAGCTGTTTTCAGCTTTTCATGCTATTTTTGCTTGCTGTCTTCTACTTTGACTATACATTTCTTTCTGAGTGGGTCAAGATAAGACTGAAACTTAGGACAGAAAAATCATATTGCTTCCTAGATGACATTTTCCTTTTTCATACAGAAAATCATTTTTCCCCATCACCAATGGTTAATTTATGGACTTCTGTGAACCTCCATATTTTAAGCAGCAATGTCTCTAACTGTAGTCTGAATCTTTTTTTAGTGAATTTTACTAAACTGAAATGTAACACTGTACTACTGATATGCACTGTTATTCTTGCTGATTTCGACACTTCTTTATTTTGCAGACCTTAAAATCCAATCACCTAATCTGTTTGAAATCCCTCTAATTTGATTTAGTCAGATTTGTTGATGTTGTCAGCAAATTTTAGACTATGCTTTGTATTTTACTGGATTACTCAATAAAAGTATTGAACAAATCTGTGACCAGACCAGAAACCTCACATATTAACCAATCAAAAAATTGGCATCTATTCATTCAGTGATATTTTCAATCAGTTTTTTTATCTATCCCTGAAAATTTAATCTCATTATTCTCTGCTTTAATTTTAAGAATGTCATCTTAGACACTTCCAAAACTTTTAAAAATAAATATATAATTATTTCACTGTTTCAATGTTGCCTGCTAGGCTAGTTATTTTATCAAAGAATATTTGATAATTATGTCCCAATTTGTTAATGATATCCAAACTCCCTATTATTACATACTGAAAATCAATTATTGATATAAAAACACTTCAGGTAAAGACTTATGTATTCACAGAAATAATTCTTGGTTCATACTATGTGCCTTTGTCTTGTCAGGGGCAGTTAAATATTGATAACTTCCAGCAGCAGAATGAAGGCTTAATTTTGCAAGCAAAGACCAGGCAGATAGCTTAGTGATCCACTTTCATGTGCTATATTTCTACTTTTTTTTCCTTCTTTAAGATATATTTTTTCCTTTCTTTAAGCTATTAACACTTGGTGGTTTAGTGTTGTTTTTTCTCCCAAAGCCATTTCAGCTGCTAAAATATTCAGGGGTGTGCAATAAGCACTGAATGCAGTTCTGGCTTGATTTGAGCGGTATGGTTTCAGTCTTCAAGGTTAAAAGGGACAGTCACATTATCTGCTTATATAATATGACATTAAACATACAATAGAAGTACTACATCCCATTCCACAAACATAAAGACTTATGTAAACTCAGGATCCTATTATTTATATATAAGTCATATTTGGTACAAAAGACCATTTTAAAGAGTTGTTAAAATCAAAATCATAGAATTCCATTCACATCTGCATTTATATATATAAAATATGAGATGTAGTCTCAAACCCGAAATGGTATTTGCTGTTGTTGACAAACATTATTTCCTCTTTAATGAGATGAAAACTATGGTGTCCCCAGTGTTCTAAAAAGTCTGGATGAAATTTTATTCCAAAAGAGGAAAATGTACTTGTCTCAGGTATAAAAACTATAGACTATATATATATATATATATATAGGTTGATTCTGTTTTGTGAGGTTTTTAATAGATTTCATTGACAGTACTTAGTGTGTTTAAATATAAATCTTCTAAGGCTAAAATATTTTCAGATATTGAAATATCATGTGGAAGTAAAGCAGACAATATTCAGGCAAGCTGGGGTCTGTTTCAAGCGGATGGGCAGGGAGGGAACATTCTGCAAGCATATGTATATTTCTGCACTCATAAAGCCATTAGTGTCCCATTCTCCTTGCTACAATTCTACTATAGAATGTGCAGCAAGTGCAGCATGACAAGAATACCTGAGGGCATAATCACTGTTATATACAGGGTTTCTGTTCAGTGAGAAGGGCTGCATCTGAGCTGCAAAATTGGTGAGAGAAGGCTTTGTGGAATGTAAACAATAAAGCCAGTCAAAGGGCATTATTGGGAAGATGGGTATGCTTGAACAAGACTTAGTACAACTTATTTTTTTTCACTGAGCAATTCATCATGCGTGATCAATTTTTTTCTTTACAATGGAACCATAAATGCACAGTCATAAAAAGGAGATGATGCACTGTAGTTGAGGAATCAGCTGAGGCTTTTTGCTATTCCATTAATTTTTTTTACAGAATTTTGTAATAAAAATTCACCCCTGGATTAAACCCTTGAAGCAGTGGCATCTTATTACAGTATAATTAAAAGCAATCAGTTAATTTCTGTGTGATTGGTGTAATATATTTGCTCTGCAATATCTCAGTGGCAAATTTAATGTCTCTATAAATGTATAATCTGAAAAAAGCAAATTCTAAAGCATAAACACAGAACTTGCAAGTATTTCAGTTGTATAGTACTTAGGGCGTCTTGCTACATACCTACATTTGTGAGTTTAATCTTCTAGATTTGGGCCAAAACTGCACGTACTATATCTATCCATAGGTGAAAAAAGACTGAAAAAACTCCAAATGTAATTATAATGACAATAGTATTGCACTCCCTCGTGTTGCTGGCTTCAGGTTCTGCTGTGCATTGACCTTGACAACCCAGGGATTGCCTCCTGAATTCCTTCTGCTCCAAGACACGAACTTCTTTTTAAATGGTAAATCCAATGAGCACTGAAATTCCCACTGCTAATGTGGCTCTTTTTCCAAGTAGTTCTCTTAGTGATTTAACCTTGTTTCTATTTGAAAAACAAGTTATTTTGGTTTATCTACCAGGAGCCACTTTTGCCTAATGAAATGAGTAGCTGTTGCCTTCCTAGGAGGAAAACAACTTAGAAGTTTATTCTTTATGATTGGAGGTTTAGCCAATCACTAACCTTTTAAAGTTTAACAAGTACTGGATTCTGAGTCTAGGATGGGGCAATCCTGGATATGTACAGACTGGGGAATGAGAGACTGAAGAGCAGTACCACAGAGAGCGACCTGGAGGTCACAGTCAATGGCAAGTTCAATGAGTCAGCAGTGCCCTGGAAGCCGAAAGGGCCAATCCAGGGGGACATCAAGCACAGCATTTGCAGCCAGAGATGGAGGTGAATGTCCTGCTCTGCACTGCTGCAGCCTCACCTCAAATCCTGTGTAGAGTTTTGGGTATCAAATTATAAGAACAATATAAAGTTATTAGGGTGAGTCCAAAGTAGATGCTGATGGTGAAGGTTCTAGAGGGGAAGCCATACAAGGAGTAGCTGGAGTCACTTGGCTTGCACAGCCTAGACAAAATGAGAGATCAAGGGGAGACCTCATCTACAGTTTCTTCATGAGGTGAAACAGAGGGGCAGACATTGATCTCTTCTCTCTGGTGACCAGTGACGGGATCTCAGAGAATGGCCTGAAGCTGTGTCAGGGGATGTTTAGGCTGGATATTAGGAAAAGGTTTTTCAACCAGAGGGTGTTTTAGCACTGGAACAGTCTCCCCAGGGATGTGGTCACAGCACCAAGCCTGGCAGAGTTCAAGAAGATGTTGGAGAATATGCTTAGTCAGATGGTGTGATTTTTGAGAGCCAGGCGTTGGCCTCAATGATCCTTGTGGGTCCCTTCCACCTCAGGAAATTCTATGATTCTTTCTCTTAGTATTTGATACATTCAAAGACTCTCCCAGCCGTTCACTACACTGCATTCCTTGAAGTTAGCTGTTGAAAAACTATTCTACAGGTAACTATTTTCTCTAACTTATATAGGGAATTTATCCATTCATCATTTTTAGAACATGAGGGTGACCACACTGTATTAGATCAGATTTTTTTCTTTTAAGATGGCCCTAAACAGATACAGAATGGTCAAAACAGAAGAAGCATACAATATTTCTTCCTAACACTTTCCTGGTGTCTTCTTAATACAGCCCAGCAGGCACTTAGCTTTCATTGTGGCAGAAGCACACTGCTGACTTCTGTTTAACTTGTTGTCTCAAAAAAATGGTTTGTCTCTTTTCTGTCTTCGCAGTCAGCTTCCAGCCTGTACAGTTGAATGATGTTATTTTCTCCAATGTACAGGGCTATTGAAATCAAAGTTAATTTTGTCCACCCATTTCTCTAGTCAGTTGAAAACCTTTTCAACGGCAGACAGTCCTTCAATGTAAAATCTGTCCTCCATCTGGGGACATGCTGAAAGTGTATTTTCCCTCATCATGCAGACCACTAATGAGGATGTTGAACAATATTGACCTTAGTATCAACTCTGAGGAGTAACTCAAGCTGACGTATAATATCTGGCTAAAACTGGGTTTTGAAGTGCTGACAATTGTTCTTTCAGCACTGCAATTTAGTCAATTTTTCACCCAGCTTGTCATTCTATGTATCCAGACGATTTTTTTTCCAATACAGCTACAAGAAGTTGTGCTATGGGACACCATGTAGAAGATCTTGGTAATATTAGGGCAGTCACTTCTCTTCCCTTGCCCACCAAGTTGATCTTCCTCTTAGAGAAGGAAATAATTTTGGTGAGGCATCAGTCCACCCTCAGTAAATGGCTATTCTCAATTGTCCTCTTGTCTTATGTGTGCCTGGATATAGTTTCCAATTTTCAGCTGAGTAAGGTCTGCACCCCCCTGAATCTTTCTTTCTTGCCCATCTTGAAGGTAAGTGTGACCTTAGTTTTTTTTTTTGAGTCACCTGAAACCTTGCCTGACTGGGTCAGTCTTTCAAAGATGATGAAGCATGGATAGTTTTGATGGGTTTGCATCATTATCAGCCAGTTCTCCAACTGTCTTTGAATGCTCTTATTCTTGTGTTACTAATATAAGCACAAATTTTAAAGAACTAATTCAATGTTAGAATTTACTAAGGAAATTCTCAGAGACACAACATATCTAGATTTTGATGCAGAATTGTTCCTTTGTTTGTTTTTTCTCCTAGAATCTGGTTTCATAAAATCCTATTTATGTTATGATTCACATTTAATATCACTTTCTTAAGCAAGTATTTCAGAAGAAATAAAAACAGAAGGGAAGGAAAATGGTTCTTTTTCATCTTTCTGACTTCAAAGATGAAGTCAACTTTCTTATAAGTCAAAGCAAATCTTAAACAGTAATGTTGATAAATACTACTCCATTTGTGCTGTCTTTGTATTTGTAAAAAGAAAAAAAAAGGTAAGCAAAGGATTATGTTTTATCTTTTGCTTTTTACATGTTGTAGCTACTTAGAAGAAATCAAATATTCTTTAAACAAATATGTTTGAAAGACAAATTGCACACAAAAAAATCTAAACCATTTAGTTGTACTTCTAGTTCTTCAATACAGAAGAGAATAAGACAAGCTCTTGGGAATTCTTGAAAGGAATAATTTAATTCCTATATGGAAAAGACGACAGTAAAATATTTAAGGAGTTGAATAGTGTGAGAGTCAATATTGTACCAACTTTTTATAAGCAATTAGTCACTCTCAGCACATATATAACAGTATTGTTATACATTAATTATATATATATATAAGTAAATCCCCTCTATATACTCTATTCACACTTTCCCTATGTTTGAAATATCCTGTAATCAGATAAAACTGAAAATTAAAAAACTCGTGAACTAATGAATTCCTCTATCTGATGTGGAAGTGTACCCAAGAAGTGAACATATCTTCTAAGATAAAAAAGTAATTAGGTTGACAATATGTGACAAATACAAAAATATTGATCATCTTTTCACAAACAGGTACATTGAGGGAACAAAAAAAATGATTTCACAGCTTTATTAAAGTAATCTGTGCACTTCTGTTGAAAGGGAAGGTCCCAGCACAGTTTTTCTACCTTTTCCTTTTGCCCATGCATCCACTTTCCCACAGTTTCTGCAATGCTGGCAGTAGCAGTGTTTCAGACAAATCTACTGGTCTGCTGGTGCTTATTAGTTATAGAGTTAAAAAATTATTGTGGTGGGAGTATTTAGAAAAGTGACAATTTAAGGCAATTTTAAACTAAAATTAAACCAATTAAATAAATACTTTATTAAATTCAGTTATTAACAAAAGTTTTGTTTTTAATTGTTCATTTTTGCACATTGTTACTCCTTATCACCACATATTTAAGGCTGTTCACCCTTATTACCTAAGGCTTACAGTAGTTGTGAATTTACAGTGCTGGGGAGCTCAAATCATACAGTTATCACTGATGGCTGTGGTCCTTGGTAGCTCCATGTAACTAATATCAGAATGGCTGGATGTAACAGCTCTGGGCAAAGCAAAAAGACTTCATTGAAGTCAGTTTGATTTATTTCTGTGCTGATTTGCTTCACTCATGCCTAACAGGTTGTTCAAATTCCCCTCTAATAAGTGAGGTGTCTCATCCGCTACTGATCCGGCTTATTTTTGTTGTTTCCACTTATGTCTCTTGTGTATGCAGGAGGATGCATTGCCTGTTTGGTGTTCTACTTCCCTTGTCATTTTTCCTTCTATCACTTGGATGCCTCATGGTGCAGCAAACCCAGTCTTTCTTTTTCCCTTGAACTGTCACATTGCTCAAACACTTATTTTAAATAATTTCTGTCTGGCTATGCCATTACAGGGTTACAAAGTATTTCTATACTATGGCAAGTTACACTATTTCACCATTTGGGTTCAATTTGCAATATTGTATGCTTATTATTACATTCTCAGTTTATAATTGCCATGAGATTCTCTTTAGCTACAGAAAAAAAAAGATAAATTGTCAGTACATAAAATTTCCTTCCAATTATGTTTCTAAGTGAAAAATCTGTGTAAAATTTGATTTTTTAATTTTTGCCAAAGATTTTATCTCTTTGTTTGATGGTCACTTCACAACTCAATAAAGTAAATGCAATAAAAAAAAAAAAATTAAACTTCTTCAATTGGATTTGTTTTTCAATGAGTAGAAAATGTTTAAGCTTATGAAGTATTATCTTTATTGAGCCAGTAAAAAAAGGAATTTAGAAGGAATTTAAAAAATTAGACTTTTGTTACTCAGTAGCTTGGCTGAAAATTTAAAATTGGCTCTTGCAATGCTCATCTGTTGCGACATGATTATAACCACTGTCTAGAAGATCCCAATTCTACAATAATTTAACCATTTTCAAATTTTCCATGTCTTTATTCTAACAAAATTTGCAATCTATATATTTTTAAATAATATTTTCTTATTCTATCATTTTTATTTTGATTCTTTCCAATGCATTTCAGAATTCTACCCACATTGACATAACATTCACCTAAAGAGCAATTAATGATTTTTTGCTCAATTATTTTAACAATGTATACAGGGAACATTAATATGATTTAGGCTACAGTGTGCACATGTACTAATACAGGCTTTCTTACACTACAGCATTTTCCCTTTTTTTCATATATTAAAATTTACTGGGCAATATCTAGTCTTATCAAGGCAACACTCCACAGTTGTTAGTAACTGTGCACTCAGAAAGAATTTATTACTCAAAATATTTGTCATTTATCCTCTTTCTTTAGATTAATTTCCTGATTAGTTATCTTAACTTACAGTAGCATAAGCTTAAAGCATTATCTTACATATCTTACATACCATATTTATATCCAGTTATGAGAGGCAATCCTGGAAAGCAAGTCCACAGATTTTTTTTTTTTTTTTTTTTTTTTTTAATATAGCCATGGCAGAATATTTTTGGTTTGCATTTTGAAGTGCAGTCACATCACAGACCTAGTGCTGTTTGGTCGTCTGGGCATAGTTGAAATCTGCTGATTTCAGTTACCTGCCCTGAATAATACTGTGAACCTCTAGAGAATGTACTATTGTTGCTTGTGAAAACCAAGCAAAACAACAATTTTCTCATCCAGTTTTTTTGAACTGGTTGCACTCAAGGGTTTTTTTATTATATATTTAATTGAAAGACATTACTTCTAATTTATTTGCAAATAATTTTGACTGTTCACACTCATTTTTGGCAGTATTAGCATTCAAATTGGTTGGCAATTGTTTTTGCTGTCCCTAGAATAATAATTTGTGTGCATAGAGACTGGAATGATATGTTTAAAAAATTTTTTTATGAATAAGCACGATGGAATTTTAGAGCAATAAATACTTATTTCGAGGCTGGTCTTGATGTTATAGATGGTAATGAGCTTATTCAGTATTATTTTTCTAATTTTGCCATAGCACAGATGACAAAACAATAAATCATCTACTATGCCATCCACAAGTTTTGTCCATAAACAGAAAAAAGCATAAAAAACACCACAACAACAAAAAAGCAGTAAATATTGCTTTCTGCTCCCCCATGCAACCATCATTGTCTGTGGTCAGGTACCTGAATTTATAAATATTCTGCCACTGGTTTCTCTCTCTGAGTGAAATGCCTGTCAAATGAGCAGAGGGACAGTTAGTTATGGGCTCTTAACCAGCTGGAAGTTGATTTCATTTGAGTGTCTGTAGAGAATGATAAAAACAGTCCTTGCTCTTCTCTGTCATGTCTATTCAGTTTAGATTGATTTGTATTTTCTCAGGATTTCCATAATTTTGTTTTTTTCTAAGACAGAAAAGTCATCTTCTTGTAATAAGGTTTTTTTATTTCAGTAATAGATACAGTTGCCCCAAAGTCACCTGCATATGCAAATATAAAACATAATTAGCCATCAAACAAGAAAAAGAAAAGTATTTAACTGGATGACTCCATTAACACTTTACTTCCTAAAACTCTCATAGAAAACACCATGAATATGTATAAACCGTGGGTGATGCAAAGAAATAATATAGATAGTAAGAGATGCTGGACCACTTTGTTTTCATTTCCAGGAAAGGAAATGAAATCATATTTAATGTCCTCAGAAAGGACATGTAACATTTCTACATATAATACAGATATGAGATTCTAATGTAAGTTAAGACACATAAGATATGTCAATTAGAATAAAGCCGTTTTTATACATTGTTGATTTTGAAAGGATTATGGGTGAATGAAAGTATAATGCTGAGAAAAAATCTCCTAAACAAAAAGATAGAAGAAAAGCAGAACGTACTGTTGGTTATATACTGGCAGACTTATTTAGGAAAAACTTTTTCCAACATGGACAAAATAGTCAAGTGTCAATTTTATATCTAAGGTATCAGTTAAATACTGACATAGATTTATAATTTTGAGAGTTATAAAGTAAGTATTAAAATTTGTAGAATATATTGTTCATATCTTTGTACTTTGATTGTCATAGAGAAATATTTATTTGTCTTTTAAACTTTATTGATTTTCTTTTGCACAAGAACATATGTTCTTGATATCAATAACATTTTTTACAATATCCAACTACCTTTTTTTTAATATTGTTCTGTTCCCTGGAAAATCTTCAGTATCTCATGTTGCTTTATTGACCATGCATAAAATGACAATAAATTCTTTATCCCAATAGGATTTTAATTGTATTTTCATTAAATCAGCTGGATGAGTAAGAAAACGCATTCTTACAGCATTTCTGTTTTGATGAGCAATGTTTCTAGAAAACAAGACACAAGTTAAAAGTATATTTTCTACCAAATTTATTGCATTTTTGTAAAACAAGTGCATCAAGATAAAATTACTTTTCAGATCTGGTATTAAGAAGCACTCAAATATAGGACATAGAATTAGTTGCTGAGCTAAAGATGTTTATGTCAGATAAGGAGTAAATAAAACAGTGTCAATGTTTAAGGTATCCAGCACAGCTGAAATTCTTTTTGAAAAAGAAAGTTACCTGTAAGTAGATGTAAATTTAAATTTATGTTTGTTATATAGGAATTTTCATAGGCAGATTGAAATTTTGGTGCTTGGTAGAAAATAATTTGGAATAGAAAAAGAAAATATCACAACACCAGATGTCAATTTCACCTGAGATACATGGAATAAGAAGGAAAACAGAAGTATATGTTGACATGAAAAAAAACCAACACAAACCTCACAAATAAACAGGTTGTTTTTTAAACTGCTAATTACAATTGCCTTTTGAATAACTATTTGACAATCTTTTTTAAATTGCTAACATGCTGGATGATAGATACATGGTCAACAGTATGAGCTACTGCTTGAAGTCCTCTATTGTAATTTCTTGGATTCATGAAAGGACAGTGAATATGATAAATAATACCTGATTAACAGCCTAGTTATCACAGAAAAAGGTTGCTTGAATTTTGGAGGATAAACTCCCTAGTCTATCATATGTATCAGTCTCTGTGGAGTAAGGGATGTCCTGTAGCTCTTTGGGATTGTTATTTGCAAGTGAGGCCTATAACTTAAATCCTCTTGTTTCTCCAGCCTAACAACATCATTAAAAGAGTCATAATACTTCACAGAATATAGGAGTATTGCCACTGAGATTATGGAAGAATTTTCTTTTGGTGCGTTTCTCAGTTACTCAACTGGACTACTATTTCTTTTTGAAGCCTCCCACAGAGACAACATACTAGTCATAATGGACCATCATTCAGATCTGCTACACTGCACTATAAAGCTCCTGAAACCTGGTACACAGCCATAGTGCCTCTGGTGGGCAAGAATTAAAGGATGAACCCCTTCAGAGACTACTAAAGCTACTCTTTGATCAGTATGAGGAACTACTGCTTGAATAATATAAATTAGTTTTGCTCTGCTGCTCATATCCTAAGCAGGTTACCTCTGCAACACTCACCACCTTTGTAAGCCATGTCTACAAATGCAAATAAACCATGCAGAGCACAGCAGAGGTCAGGAAGCAGCTAGTTTCCACCTTTTATTTATCATGCTGGAACACACATGAAAAGTAGAGAAGCAATCACTAGAATTTAATAATAGAAGCCAGATCAGCCATTATTTCAGCATTTAGGACAAAGTGCACAGAGAGGATAGGTCAGAAATATATTTTCCTCTGCCATCTCATGTAGTCAGGGTGCTTAGTTAAGGCCCTATATAAAGATGAACAAATATAAATACATATATACTAGCTATATATGCATAACAAGATAAAAAAATATTCAGCTTATAGGAAAGAGCTGGAGCTTAAACTGCCATGGACCGAGTTATAGCAAAAAAACTTCTCTCTCCCATTATCCCAAGTTCCCCTCTAATAAAGCAGAGGGAAGTGCTTTCATGAAATCAGTTGTCGTCCCTGATTTCTTAGGGCAGTGATCCCCCATACAGGTTAAAAACTGGAAACTCTCTTATCTCACATGAACTCCTATAATTCCTAAAGGGTCAGACACCCGACAGGATTACTAAGGTATAGTACACTTCCTCTATGCTTTTATTCTGCTCATTTTTGCACACTATGTAACTGCAGGTATGACTGCAACCAACTTTCCTAACTTGAAGACATGGTAATTTTTTTCAAATAACTTTAGCCCACAGGAGTACACAAAAGTATCTCTGATATACTAAATACATGTGCTGAATAAATCCAAAATCTAAACATCAGACATCTAGAAGACAGCTGTATTCAAAATTGACTGTAAAACTTCTCAAGCTTTTAAAGTTCTGAACTTCAATGTGTAACATGGGACTTCATTAGCTTTTCTAAAATACCTTTATAAAATTCAACAGCTAGATCAACAAAGGTGAAATATAATAAGTAGAGTATTGACCAGTATCTACTTTTATATATACAACTGTCAAATTAATGCAGGGAAATATGACAATTCATGCATGCCTGGGGTATGATGAAAGAAAGCAAGATTTTAAATGAAACCACACTCAATTATTTGAGATTAATTATACCTTATATTGCTTACTATTAAGGTGGGGAAAAGGGAAACTTGGAAGGGGTACTATGAACTGTGTTCTTAGCCTTGCACTCCAGTATTACTCTTTCAAATCTATGTAGGTCACAGATAAAACAGTTTCCCAGTAAATATTTACAACAATCCTCACAGTAAAGCAATTAAGGTTTGCTCAGCTTGGGATGCATTGTGATTCTGACTGCCAGGTTTTCATGGGAAGGTATGCAATACTCTATCCCATGCAACAGCAGGGCTAGTAGCTTCCCTTTTCAATTACTGTACGCTATTTTTTTTTCTAACTTAAAGAGATATACATGAAAGGTGATAAAACTAATTTTCTAACTATATATGTGAGACACCTTTAGGAGGTTTTATTACTATATAATTAATAATTTTTTGTCTTAGTAGCATTTTTGGAATATGACAAGAGTTTTTATTGCATGAAAATGTAGGTGTGAGCTGAATATCCTGGTGCATGGTATGAGAAAATGTAGTTTTTTGAAGGTTAGGAGTCCTCAGGGATAGTTCTGGAAGACAGAATAAAATGGAGGAAATTGAATCTGGTGCAGTTTCATCTGTAACACTTTTTTTTGGAAGTAGCTTCAGGAGTAAATACCACAAAAATACCCAGAAACTGCCCTAGCAAGAGCTAAATTGAGTTGTTCAAAAGAGAACATGGGATTAAGCTAATGAAATGATAGCAAACAACTCTGTTTTTGAAGTACACTCGCTTCCTGACAACCCCTAATTTCCAAATAAACTGAGATTGAACAAGAGGGGAAAAATAAAAAATATTTTCTGAAGTACACAAGGCAGAGAAGAAAGGGGACTAAATCAGTCTGGATGAGCACCAAATATTCATCAGCATGAGGAAAGCAGACTCTGTGTGTGTGGAAGAAAAAGGAAGCAAAATGAAACTAGACTGGACTTGAGACATATAGTTGTAGCTAAAAGCACAACAGTGAAAAAGAATATCAGGTTTGATTTAAATGGGGAAATAAGTTCACATGAAAGAATTAGTTGAAACAGCAGAAAGAATGATGGAAGTTTCCGTAGTTTATGGAGTAAGGGGTCTGATATATGTTGCTGTCTGGAGCAGGACTGATGAATCTACCTAAGGCAAGAGACACTGACGTTGGCTGAAAAAACACTTGAAAACAAATTACCATTAAAATCAGAATATCTGTTTGGTGGCATAAGAAGTACATCTCCTGTGCTCCAGCCTTTAAACTGTCATCTTCGGTCAAATCTGAGGTGACAGCCTTATCTCCTGGTCCCTGAATGACTAAGCACTGATTTTGTTTCTGTCCCTGTGCCTCCATTTTCCTTTCTTTCCCTGTTTCAGACCATCCCTCAGAAAAGTAATATCTAGTGTAAAATATTGACAATCATTTGGCTGCAATTTAAATGAAACAGCAAGTTACACATGTGTTATAGTTTTCTAATTAAAGTTTTAAATTGTGAAGATTCCATTGTCCTTTATTGTCATTAAAACATGGTAATGAACAATCAGTCTTCAGAATTAGTAAGTTAAGGGGATTTAACTCTTAAAGTAATAAATATATTAATGCTTGAGATTCTGATCCTACATAAAAAGGCAGAAATAATCTGTATATAAGTAAATTCCTTGACCAAGTACATAGGCACTTACACCTGTATATCATATATCCTATATTTTAGAAAATCAGCTGTAATCCAATTTAAAATAATTTTGCAAGCTGGGGTTTTTTTTCATCTGGTTTGTACATGAGCATAAGATCAAAACAGATACAAGGAAGACACTCTACATTTCTAAGTGGTAGCCTGATATTTTTTTGAAGAAAAAAAGATAGTCTTTAAAATAACAGATGCGCAATGCCTTTATACTTTGCAAAAACTCAAAAAAAAAAAAGAGAGAGCATTTTGATTGTCTGTTCAAAAAAGTGAAATACATTATAAAATAGAGAAAAGATGAAATATTAATGCTTTGTTTCCTTTTTGTCAAAACATCCAATTATTATTGTCTTGCTTTTGAATTCTGCAGAGAAAATGTGACGTATTCTTACTCTTTTTCCTCAAGTGTAGGCTTAAAACTATGTACAATAAATTTTAAAAAAAGAAAAGATAAAGAAATTTATTCTCTTTTATATGTTTTAATCATATAGTGGCATGCAATGCAGGATAAGATGCTAGACCTATTATAAAATAGCTGTCAAAAAAGTGGAATTTTTGAAGGAGAATTCATAGACACATGCAAAAAAAATGTGCCATACACCATGAAATATAACTAGACCTGTAAAAAGCTAGACATAGTAAAAAACTAAGCATAATCTGGATTCAGTAAGGATAATGAACAGAAACCAGTATGAAGATATTGATAGATTGGCTTTTTCTGGTAACAGACAGACACAATTCCTTTATATTTCAGATTGCTCTTTCATCATTCAATACTATTAGCTACAGGTAACCCTGTATTCACATGAGAGAGAGAGGAAGCAAAGGGCTAGGGCAGTGGAAATAAATGATGAAAATGTTCACTACTGCCTCATATTGGAACTAAATTTTTTAACTATAAGAGCAATTGGGTTTCCAAGTTATGCATCTGCACCCAGAAGTTATGGCGCAGGATATATGGGACACACATCTCTTTCTGAATAGCTGGTTTAAAGTCACTGCAGATACACTGCAACATCTCAGGTGTCATTAGACATCTGTGACTGGGAATTTGAATAAAGTCTTTCCTCTTTATGGTGCATCCTGGCATGTTAATTATGTGCACGACAGGTAGACATCAATGTAGAGAAATCCACTTAGAGAAAGGCTCATATGTTTTAGTCCTAGCCTAAATTCTACAGCTGGTATCATAATTTCTAGGAACTGCAAGGTTTCTAAACTCTGCTTCAAGTCTTGATTTGGCCTTGTATTTAAGCTGAAATTTAGGTGTAGATTTTAGGTGATTACTGTAGCATGCATAAAGAAAAAAATGAGTTTGCCAAAATTCGTATTATGGGTCTAAGATTATCAATGTAGGAGAAAGTTAGCAAATTAACGTCCGTATTTGTCCAGTCTCTGCCACAGTAATTCTTTGTCTGTCACTGTAATTCAGTGACTAATGGCAGTTAATCAGCTTAGAAGGTTTCTTTTCTGAGGATGGTCAGCATAGTATATTATAAAAATACATGAAATAAATAAGCAGATGAGCCACACATTTTCTTTGTGCTAACTTTTCAAGTCTCTTTCTCTACAGAATAAAATAATTATATTTTTCTCCTAAGTACACCAACAAAATATGGCATGACACAAGAAGTTGTCCATAGTTTTCAGAGGAAACTAAGTATGAAGTTGGTAAATGCATGCGATAACTTTTGAGATAGTTTTTTAAGAAAATGAAAAGAAAACTTTCTTCACAATACACACATCCACACATTCAGAGAGATTTATATTAAAACTCAGGTTGAAATGTTAGGGATATTTTAAGACCTGTCCTGTGAAGAACTAATGGCTTTTCCTCATTGATTTTAACACAATGAGACATGCTCCACTCTGACACTGGAAAGAGTCCGAATTTTATTTAAATTACATGTCTTCATTATTCATCTACACTGAAGAACATATACTAAAAGGCAGCAGCAAGAAAGCAAGGTTTCCTACAATTTTCATACTAACTTGCTATACCTGTCAAGCTCACTCTGCCTCAGAATATGTTCTGTCATCTGTCTTCAAATTCTTGAAGTGTATTTTGCTTCTGTGTGTGTCATATTCTGAAATCCGTTTTCAAATATTACACATAATAGTGTAATTTGGTGCTTGAATTTGTGAGCCCCAGTTTGTAACCGAAGGAACACTACCAGAAGGCAGAGATATAATGGATTTGTCTGGTATATTACAGGAAGGCTCAGTGCGTTATGATTGATAGAGGGATTTAATAATTTGAAAATGCGCTCCTCTGAGAACAGTGCAGAAATAGTGCTTATTTTTTTCTGTTTCTCATGTCTATGGCAAATTCCCATGATGGACTTACAAATGAAAGTTTTATTTTCAAACTGGTAGTTCTGGAAAACTAGAGAATATTTTGGTTGGTTTGTTGGTTGGTTAGGGGTTTTCTGGTTGTTCAGTTTTTTTCTTTTAATTAATCCACCTCCCTACCAAATTGGATCTCAGGTACACCTCATCCTGCAACCCCTCTTCCTCTATCTGGGATACTAGTGATAGCCACAGTCCCTTACATTGGCTTGCTCAGATGTAGCTAATAGGAATTTATTGAAACGTTCTGTGATGATGGATAAACTGAAACGAGAGATCCTATAGCTCATATGATCTTAGGTATGATAGTTTTATGGGGTTGATGCATAAGATTTCCTCATTGCATTGGCTTTATCAATTGAAATTAATTGGTGAGTAGAATTTAGCCTTCCTTCTTTAGCCATCCATGAAATTATTTTACAGCAGATAAAGATTATTTTTGTTATAAATTATTTTCCTCTATGGCTCATTGTAAGATTTTCTTCATTCTTACTCTGTGATAAAACTTATGGACATTGGAAGGTTTCAGCAGTATCCCAGCTAGCTTCTCCATTCAAATAACAAATTATATAAATTTATCAATCTATAATATTTTGCTGATAAATACTACAATGTATATAAATGCATTCACATGACACATTTCAACTAAAAAGGTCCAAAATTACTCTGTGTTTTATCCTTGTCTCATATTTACTAAGTTAAGAAAGAGCCATTGGCTATTTCATCAAAATAACCAGTGTTACATCAATAAAAATCTAGTGTAAGCATAGGTCATTCATTTATAGTGATGAAGCAAAGCTTTTAAACTTATTACTATTTTCTCTGCTAAGACATATTATGAAACACTTTTCATCACATCAAAAATACAGTAGGTGGCAAAGACTGGATTCAAAATATAAACACTTGTTTGAGAAAGTTAGTTCCGCAAGTCGCATGAAAATAGGGTCCTGAAAGAGTTTGATGAATGATATGATTCGTGTTTCAAAATGAGTGTTTGCCCTTCAAAGTATCTGGCACATCTATTAATTTTTACATTACTTCAACTTAATACTGAGCAGCAATTTTACGTTTTTATAAAATGAGCAACTACTATAATATCCAGGAACATTATGTTTAATTAATGCATTACATTCAAGACATCCATAACAAGTAAATTTATTTCACGGTTATTTGTACTTTTTATTACCTGAAAATACATTAGAAGTTGTAGAAATATAGTATTGATACATACCCAATCTAAGGGAAACAGGTTATATATTGCTTACCAGGCCATTTTGCTGAAGTAATTGGCATTTATAAGTTACAAAATTTGGCNAATTTGGCTTCATGCAGCCTAACTTGTAGCTGGGATTTATAAGAGGCAAACAAAACTACCATATTATTTTAGTGTCGACATTTAGTATCAGTTGTCACCAAAAGACCTAGGAAATCCATTAGTTGTAAAGTTAAGGGAGTCCATGCTTCACTAGCCATATTCTTCACTAAGACTACCTTTTTCCTCAAAAAATGCATATACAATTACTATGTTATTTCTAAATTTCTAAAGCATGGACAATCTTTTTCTTGCTTTATGATTTCCCAATTACAGCA
>WBNO01020707.1:0-40502 GCA_013400575.1 Peucedramus taeniatus
AGCAGTGAACAGCAGTTTAGTCCGAAGACACCGCTCCAAAAAGAGTAGAATACCAGGAAACCCTACTTGTTTTCTCTCTTTCTCCACTGGATTTTCTCTCCAGAAGAAGACTGAAGTCATTTTCGTCACCATCGGACTTTCCTACAGGACTATTTTCACTTCATAGAACTGCATTTACTGCTCAAGGAGGATTTCATCTGGGCTGCTTTCACCACCCTGATTCCCAGGGTGTCAGGTCACATCCCTGCCTCTGTCAGAGCATTTTCTGAGGTTTTATTGTTTCTTTATTTTTGTTTGTCTCTTAGTGCCATTACATTTGTATCTGTCTTTACTTTATCTAATATTCCTAGTAAAGAACTGTTATTCCCACTCCCAAATCTTTGCCTGAGAGCCTCCAATTGCAAAATTATAATAATCTGAGAGAGGGGGTTTACATTCTCTATTCAAAAAGAGATTCCAGCTTTTTGCTAGCAAGTACCTGTCTTTCAAACCAAGACACCTAGCAATTCAAAAATTAATTATCACTTTTTGTCAGGTCTGATATATACGGTCACTGGATTAGAAGTCAGTAGCTACTTCATCTGTAAGCCTGTATATTAAAACCTTTCCCTTTTATTAAAAAAAATAGGGGAAGACTGCTAACACCACAGAGCCCCAGAGTAGATTAGGAAGGCAAGAAACAAAGGAGAAAATGTAAAGCTTTCTCTCCACTTCTAAGATGCATGTTGTTTTTCATGTGTTAGCTAGTGGATGGAAAAGAACAAGATCAAACATGCACAAGGATTAAGAAAGTTTTTGCTACAAGAAATTGGTAATTCACAATAATCCCCAGCTCACTGCAAAAGGCGGACTCTAGTATGCACAATTTTAAATCTAGAACCTTCTTTTTCATTCCAAGCAGTAGTCTAAAAATAAGGCTAAATTTGCAGTTGTTGACCAGCAGCTCCTCTGCACTTCATAACCCACAATAATTAAAGCAAATGAAGTACTGCAGAAAACAGCAACCAGAACTCACAAGTAATAAAATTTACACTTGTGGAACACACAAATGAAAGTCCTTCACCTCCTCCTGCCAAGGGTCAGGAGAGATTACAGACTTAATTACCCCAAAATGCTACAGAGAGGATGAGGGAACTGCTCAAGGAGAAAAACACCTTGGCCTGATTTGCCAGTGCTGCCTTACCACAAGAATTTGTCTTTCTTCTTGGTTTCTCCTAGTTCAACAAAATAATTATTTTAGCAAATACTGAGATGGTAGGGCCCAGAAAAACTGAGATACAATTAAATTAAGAAAAACATAAAAAAAGAAGAGAAGCTCAGAATTTATACAGTCCAAACTTTATGGCAAGACATAGAGAGATGGAGAGACAGCAAGAGATTCATGGAAGAAATAAGACCGGAATTTTTGTCTTTGAATGTTTTTGGTTACTGGAGCTTAACTGAGTAACATGTAATCCATTTAAGCACAGAATTCATCAAGTCAGAAAAAATAAGGGGCAATTATGTGAGCAATTTAGGTTGAATAATGAAAAGCCTCACCTCCTTCAAAAGAGCACACAAGTGTCGCCCTGATTTTTTCAAGTTTTACTAAGCCTTCTGATGTTTGCATTTTTTGCACAGAACTTTCTCACGCACTTTATATAAATAACTTATTTTCATTCCTTCATGGGGGATGGGCAACCTGACGGACAGTTAGGTTGCCCAGTGACATTGAGGAGGTGGCACTGTAACCCTCCAATGACACTGGCATTTCAGAAAGATATATATATATATATATATGGAATCAGATGTTTTAAAAAAGAGTTTTTTAGTTTGTTTTGAACTGCCTGAGTTGTTCTTGTGTCACCCCATGGTGACACAAAAGCACCAGTATGTCCTTCAGAGAGGTCTTCATGAAATGAGGCAGCTCTTTTACAAGGCTTTGCTGAAGGTCTTAAATAATCAACCTAAGAAAAGTAAGGACAGAACAATGTTCCTTCCTTGCTAAAACTAGATGGATATTTGGCAGATTAATCACTTGACACCAGAAATAAAAAGTATGGCCCAGCACTAGAAGCAAGTCTCATCAGGTTCCTGATTTGCCTAATTTTTTCTCTCAAGGTCGTTCCTTTTTCTGGATGGACAGGTCTGAGCGATTCCTCAGGTTAAGATGTAGGCAAAAGAAACTCATGAACAGAAATATAACTGTTTCATTTTGCTTTATGAGTTCTGGTGACTGTGATGAGAGAACTGATGTGTACAGTACTGGACGAGTCCCTGCACTAAGAGTTTCCTGTGTCTATATGTATTTTTGTCAGAGAAGAAAGGTGTTTTAATCCCTTCATGGCTAAGAAATATTTCTCATGAAAGGCTTTACCAGCATCCCTTGCAGAAGGAAAAAACACGCTTACCAGATCCATTTCCTGAACCAGTTCTGAGAGAACCATTCCTGTTACACAATGGTCTACAATGCCCTATGGGGGAAAAGACAGGATTGCTCAAACATCAGGATTTGTAGTTAGCATTTTCCAGAATTACTAGAATCAGATTGTACTTATTATTTTCAAACATTTCTAGAATGAAGAGGAATTGTTAGGCTGAGACTTCCTAAGATGTTTAGAAGGCTTTCATGCCAAATTCTAGCAACATTAATGGAACTAGACTTTCACATTCCCTAATTATCTCTGAAAAAAAACTCATAAATTTTAAGAATAGTCTGATAAAAAAAGCCCATCTGAAAAAAGACTCCAAGGAATTGCAGTCTAGAAATTCACTCCTACACTTTTCTTAGAGGTCTCAGAGGTTCAGTATTCTAGCACTTGAAAGGCAAGCTGCATGAAATTCAAACCATTAGAAAAAATTAAGCTGTGCATGGATGAAAAAGATCAGAGGGCACTCTCAGAAATATATGCTACCTATCAAAAAAAATTCATTCTCTGCCCTCCACAGTAGTTTAGAAAGCATTGATTTGAACTGAATAATACATTCCATCACTGAGAACTTGTGTCTAAAATGCAATGCAGGGTGCTCAATATTCCATGTGAGGATACAATTTCATTGTCAGGGCTTAAGATCCTTGGAATGTTTTAAAATCAGATACAATGCAGAATTGTGCAATTAATTAACAACATTAACTGTCTTCATTCAGCTATGTGAAAGCTTTTATAGAACAATTAAATCTGCTCCTTGTTAAAACAGCTAAAATCAGTTGCCTCAAAATCAATTAGGCCTTGCCATTTAATCCGAGGAAGATCTGTTGTGTACTTTTACAGCTGCAGTTTGCAGCCTCAGCTCCCCTGATGTCCAAAATGCCAAGTCATACTTGTCAATATTTTCCTGATATTTGCTGCAATCACACTCCTTTTTACAACTCTGAAGATCACCAAGAGTTCAACTAATGAAAAATCTGGCTATTTACCAAGGGGCCTGACTTTTCATTGTCCTCTATTTTGTACTGTCACTTGCACCAAAGCACATAAGGAGAGACAGTTTAGGGGAGCTCTCAGGCAAAAGATACATTGCTGCCCTATCTGCCTTTTACATTTCACATTTTGTGAACAGTCCATTGGAATGTTCCTTAGATCACACAAACATACAAAAAAGGAAAATGCACCCTTCCCTTCACTAGCTGTGAAACACTGTGTGCTGAATTATGAAGTGAGCTGGGAAAAGAACTACAGACCTGGCTGCTAATCCCTTTCCCAATACTAAATCACAATCAAGTTCACGCTGGATGAATCTCAATCCGGAATGCTAATGTATATGTATTTGAAACTACCATATGCTAATTATTACATATATTAGTATTGTTTAGGGATTATTTCTTCCATTTTTATATAAAATTTAATTCACTAGATCTATGGTTTAATTTTCTTTTCTTCAGAAATTCTTAATTTAACTAAAGAAACGTCTTAAGAAACTATATTTTGTATTTAAATCACTGTTTTTAATGAGCTGCACACTGAAGAGTCACACTGCAATAATTTTAATAATAAATGCAAACTCCAATTACAGTACATTCATAAAAATAACTGCAAAATGGTGGAGAAGTGTATTTGAGTTCATTTTTAATAAACAAATTACTGCAACTTATCTTTTATTAGACATTCCCAAAGTAACTCAAAAAGTACATTAACTTGAACAGTATTACAAACGAAGACCGAAAAGCAAATGAGAACCTCTCTGGCAAGAAACAAAACCTGTTAACTTTGTAATTCCTTGCTGAGTTACCAGGATCACCAACACATATACACAATAATGGATCATCCTGCAAGTAAATTGCCAAATAGCTTACATTTTCCCATTGCTTTTTCACATCAGAAGTGGAGAAAGGCTTAACCTTCACACAGATATATATCAGAAATTTGTTTCTATAGGAGCTGAAGAAAAATGAAGGCATTAAACAGAATGGCTTGACAACAAGGGCTGCTATTTTATAACCACACTATAAAGGAGCACTCTGAAAAAGAAAACCAAGAAAAAGCCATGACAGCACTATGAACTCTGTGAGGTGTCAAACTCCACAACCTCACACAGGCAGCAAACCCACCCTGGTCCTTCCCCATGGGACAATCTGCTTCAAACAATGCAATTCACACTTTTTCCATCCCTGTATGAAACCAAAGAAAATAACATGCCAATAACTATAAATGAAGAGGTCCAAACAAAAAAACTAAAAAATGGCAGAAGTGAACAATTGTTTCTTACCTCCAAAACGTTTTTTTTTTTACATCAGCAATAATGTCTCTGCAGACGAGCTGATTTTTCAGTACAACAAGCCATCCTAATTTTGTAATTTTAGAAATGACATGAATAAGAGCTTGATGACAAAAAGAACCAGTTTGGGTTGAGAAGCTACATAGTTCAGAATGTAATTTCCTGTAATGAAGCATTTTCAGATTAGCAACACAAGTTTTCTGTAAAGAATATGAGCTAAACAGTTCTAATAGAAACCTAAGCCATGGATTTTCTTTTAAAGAATTCCTATGGTTAGTACAATAACTAACATTAAATCATTAAATAGAGGTAAACATTTAGCAACACAAAGTACATTATGTACACAAGCATTATTCTAGGACACATGACAGCAGTTTTTGAATTCATAGAACACTGGCAGGTTAAACAGTAATAGTTCATTCTGGTCCCATACAGTGGGCACTGATTATTTCACTCTGGAACAGCACCTCTCGCAGCCAAGTGTATTCAAGTTTTTACAGGCAAGAGTCCCTATGAAAGTTCTCAATTCAATCTTCATCTTCCCACTGGGTAATGGACTTTGCAGTGGTAAAAATTCTGCTCTAACTAGCTTCAGACACCTCCTTTGCTCAAATCCTTATCAACAGCTGAAAGGTGATTCCTAAGAAAACAATTGTGTCAACAGAGATGGTCCAGCAGTCAGACAAATGCTGGCTGCTTTAACTGATTTGTGAGTAGAAACAGACCTGAACAAGAAGTGGCATTTTTGATCACAAAGAACATGAACTTTTTCTAAGAAACAGATTTACATCCTAATGGAAAACATTAGATACTATTTTTCCCACACACACACTTGTCATGTTCTCATAAAACTCAAGAATAAGCGGAACAAAATTCTGTGGGTAGTTCTAGTCCCACCTCTCTAGCTCCCTGAAGTCCTAGGCATCTCTCCTAACAGCCTGTCAAAGCACCAACAACCAAAAAGGCTGGAGGCCCAGCTCTGCACCAGCCCACCAGGCAGGCAGCCATGGAGCCAAGCAAACTGGTTCTTAATCAAAGCTTTGCTGACACGGAAAAATTCCCACAAATGTTTTGATTTTAAACAACACTTGCTGACTTTCTCTATTAAGAAAGTTCAACCAGCTCTATCCAAGAGCAACTTGACAGGCATAACTCCTGAATTGTCACAGTTGAGGGAAAAAAATTAAATTCAGTGGTCCTTTTACGTGCCATGCCTTGTACTCAAGTATTTAAATAAATGCCAAAAATGGCCTCTCTCACGCTCCCAGAGCCTTGCTCCTAGCAGTGGAGCGAAGCCACAAGGGGTGCCGGGCATATGCCTGACACCTCAGTGGGTGTCTCCCGAAGCCCTTTCCCGCCCCCGCCTCTTTCTCCCGTCGTTCGAGGCCGTTTCAGTGGCTGATGTCCATCTCGGACAAGTTCTGCAGCCTCTGGTTTTCCGGGAAGAAGTGGCGCAGGAGCCCAGCACTGCCTTCAGGGAGCAGCGGCACGAAGGAGCAGGTGCGGCTGCTTTCCCCCGGCGTAGAGCCGCCGTGGTCCCAGCCGGAAGCAGAGCGCTGGGAGCAGGGCGATGGGAGCATGGGAGCGCCGTCGGTGCCGGCCCCGCACAGCATCCCGGCCCCACGCGTGTCCCGCCCCGCAGCACAGCCGGGGCCGCCGTCTCGGCTCCGCTGGCCCCAGCCCCGCCGCAGCTCCTTGGGCAGGGCGGCTCCCGGGCNCGGGCGGTGCCAGTTCCGCCCGGACTAGCGCGGCTGCAGCCTCGCGATGATAAGGGGCCTGAGCAGTTGGTGCTAAATTATTAATGTTTCCCTGATGCTTTATTGCCCACTTTGCAAAGATTCCCATGTGAAGCCCGGTATCCCCAAAGAAGGGGCCCACACTGGTAGAATGTTTCTGAAAATGGAAATTGCTTTAGACACATGAACTGGGTGTATATGCTGGAATCATCTTCAGCAGTGAGGTCGAGAAACAATTATTATGACAATTTAATCAGGGCAGGATGTGTGGTTTCTTTGTACATGAACTATCTCAGTTGAATCACTGAAGCATATGCTTTTATACAAAAAAAACTTCATTAATTATTTGTCTGAAGCAAAATTATGGAAATAGGGTTAATAAAGGAATAAATAAATAAATAAATAAATAGTTCAAGAGCAGAGTCTGTGGATAGCATATGTACCTAAGTGTGAGTGAGAGCTGGGCTTCCTGCAGGATGAGCCAATTTCCTGCTTGTCTGGAGTGTGTTTGTTCCTGGCCAGAAGCATCTGTCCCCCTGGCCTGGGTCTTCTGCCCAAGGTGATGGCTGGGCAAGGACAGAAGGGAGAGCACAGATCTATTCCACAGGGCAGGCAGGGAGACTACGCTTTGTTCAGCTGCACTGGGCAGCCTTGGCACCCGCTTTAACCATCACTTGAATCATTCGAATCTCTGGAACACAGAAAATTGCCTGTCTAGATCCAATTTCTGTCAGCTGTATCCTCATTTTTTTTAAGGGGAAAAAAATTGCTCCAGCTAAAAAATTAATGAATTCCTAGACTAATAGCTGCTACAACTTAAACACAGCAAGTAATAATGTTAGATTGTGAAAGTACCTCAGCCTATGTCAGGGTCTTGACCAAAGGACCTTCTGCATCAAGCAGTGGAATTTCTTTAGCAACTTCTGTACAATCCTTTTCTTTCTTATGGGAGAGCAAAATGACACAGTGAAGATGCTTGTGTGACAGGGGGAAGCTGTGCCATGAAGTTAAGGTGTTTATGTCACAAAGTCTAACAGTCTTCTGTGGAAGCTCAATTAAAGAAGGATTTAGGTCTGCCTTGCAAAATACAGTACCAGGACTAATATAATTTTCAGCTCAAGCCTGGCTCATTTCCTGCTTTGTGGAATAAACCTCACTTCTTGAACTTGCTGTTCCTTTGGGTTATGTGAACAGATCTGTTGCTACAGGCAATGCATTCACAATGAGATCCATTCCAGTCTGCTGCTTAGAGAGGACTGAACCTTCTCCATACTTTTTAAAATTTAATAATAAATTACTTGATTAAAGCATATACACAAAACCAGTCATTTGTGTCCCCTTCTACAAAAAAGAAACCAGAAATTGTTCAAGGTATCAGTGTTCCTTTTTTTTTTTTGCATCACACTGATATTTTTTCCTAAAATGCAGTTTTCTTACTGAAAGGAATGGCTGATAATTTACAAGAACTTATTAAATATATATTAAAAAAATACATAGAGAGAGAAATGCAACGTATTTAATTTAGAATACTTTGTTCTTGGACTGTTAGCTTTTCTTAAATAGACATACTCCATCAGGACAAACACTTGCAAACTGGTATTTGCTAGAGTTCTCGTGCACAATGTCTCATTCAAACATTCATTTCTTTCTGTTTTTAGTTTTCCATTAACAACAGCAAAAGGCCCTGAATAATTCTAATTTCTTTCTATGGCTAATGATTTCAAGATTATTTTCTGTGGCATGTACAATATTATACCAATATATATTGCCACCATTTAGTGATTACTTTAGTAATCTAATTCATTAATTTGCAATGCAGATCACAACTGATCTTGAGGATATGTCTGCATACTAAATAGTTCTATAAAAAGTAATCAATAATCTCTATCAGATGATTTTAAGTTAATATATAGTGGATAAGCAAAAAAAAGTTCTTAACGTATCACTAAGAAGACCAGGAAGAGTCCATAAAAACAAAATCAGTAGTTAAATATGAAGCCACTTCCTATTCCTAATTAAAACTAATTAATCTTTTTCAAAAACACAATGACACACTTCTCATGAGCTGACAATACCCCATGAAGCCTGAAATGAGATAAATTATTCTTTGGTGTTTGCTGGACAGAGGTCAAAATACCTCAGGGCAAACACCATCTATAGAAAATTTCTTAAAGAATTTCGAATTGAAAAGAAAAATCTTTCTGATTGCAAAAAAAGGCACAAATAGCACATTAAAAGAGGAATTTGCGAGGCAGTTTATGTACATTAAAAATCCTACACAGTGTGTGTGTACAGTACCCTTAAAGCCTCTCTGTCACTGTGAATCCAGCTGGTGGTCAGCTCTGGTGTGTGCAGGGATCTCTGCACGGGGCTGTGCCTCAGCCCAAGGAGCCTGCTTATAGCAAGGCTTTCCCTGCAGATTCCTGAGCTTCTGCTGCTCTAGTCCTGAATGTGTTCAGTAATTTATTGCTGTTCATCTGCCCTCAGCCAGTGGGAACCAGAAGTGTAAGTGCAGGGCTGGTGTTTTCCATTACCCATCAACTCAGAGCCAGCCTTCATATAATTAGTTGACAAAAGCAATTGGAGAGATTTCTCAGGGTGCTCACTCAGCCCTTGGAAGTGCTGTGGTTTTGACTCCAACTCCTTTGCTGTCTGGTTCATGGATCAGTTGGAACAATGCTCATGTGTTCTGGTGGTTTGCTGCTCTTTGAGCAGCCTGGCACTGCTGATGGCTCAGGGATAGAGGCAACTTGTTCACAGCCCCAGACAAAGGACAGATCCTCGCTCTGGAGTGCAATCCCTGTGCGTTTGAAGGGCATGCATCGAGCTACAGAGCAGCTGCTGCCTTTAAACTGCAGAAATGCCCACCAACCAGCATCCTGCTCAGGGGGAAGATCATGATCCCAAACCCTGAACTGCTCCGAGGCTGCTGGGAGGGAGCCATTGCTGTGGGGAGCAGAGCGGGAGCTGCTACAAGAAGAAACCCAGAGGTGTGCTCAGAGGTTTGAATGCACAAGGAATCTTTTCTGGCTGTGTTTGAATATTGACTGTAAAACATTACTTACTGGCTTTAGACCATGTTTGCTTCACATATCTATTAACAGTAAAGAAAATCACCCCCCAAAAGACAGATAATTCACCTTTGATGAGACACAGAAAATTTCAAAGGAGAAGGAAAATCCTGCTGAAACTTATGAGAAAACATGAACTAAGGAGATTAAAGACTCTTTTGCAACCTCCATACTTACTTAGGCTTGTTGCCATGTGAACAATCTCTTGATTTTTCTTAGTACTTTACAGAAAAAAAGAAAATTTATACAAAATAAAATTTTTGTTTAACTATTGACTTTTTTGCTTCACAAATTAGAATGTGTGAAAGAAATTACAAAGATAATTTAAAAATTAATATAAATTTGCACCCCTTTGGCATACTGAGTAGAAAAATGCATACTGAAGCATTTTATTTAATAGTCTAAATATATGGTGTTACAACTGTTCTTACTTCTGGTGAGTAGCATGATACACTTCATCCAAAGCTGCATTTCAGGAAGTGAGTATGTGTATTATCAGAGGAGCCATTTACAAAACAGACACTACTAGTAAATATAACAGTGTGAAAGGATTTGGACAAAAGATGTATAAAAAATATTATTCAGAATTGTTTTCTTTATCGTAGCTCCCGGATTCATATTCTTCATCATCTTCCTCATCAGAATTGTCATAATACTCCTCGTATTCAATGCTGTAGCTTGTGCTTCTACTGCCAGCAGTAAATGCAAATGCAGGAGATGGGCCTGCAAGATGTAATTGAATCCAGATTAAATTAGCTGAAGATAGGAACACAGAGGAAGGCATGTGTTTGGATTTGTACAGCAAGCCCAGATTTTCTGAATCCTTGTTATCTATGAAAAGGACAGGGGTTTTAGCCGATAGCTTGACCTCATACCACTGAAGGTCATGAGGAAATTTCTATATAGAATCATGGAATTCCAGAATAGATTGGTTTGAAATTAATCTTAGACCTCATCTTGTTCCACTCCCTGCCATGGGCAGGGACATCTCCTCTATCTCAGGTTGCTCCAAGTCCCATGCAACCTGGCCTTGGACACTTCAGGATGGGGCAGCCACAGCTTCTTTGAAAAACCTGTGTCAGTACTTCACCATGCTCTGAGTAAAGAATTTCTTCCTAATATCTAATCTAAATCTCTCCTATTTTAGTTATAACTATTCTCCCTTGTCCAACCACTATCCACCTATATAAGAAGTCTCTCTCCCTCCTTCTACTACTTCTCCTTAAGGGATTGGAAAAACTCTGGGATCTCCCCAGAGCCTTCTCTTCCCCAGGCTTAATACCAGCAGCTTGCTCAGCCTGTCTCTAGAGCAGAGGTGGTCCAGCCCTTGAAGCATCTCCATGGCTTCCTCCACTCTTAACAGGTCCACATCTTCCCTGTGCTGAGGACATGTTGAAAATGCATTTAATTCCTAATACTAGTAAACTATGGTATTAGTCTTCTGCAGCTCCTGTGAATCTGCAAATATTCACAGAGAAAATAAAGCTTTGAAAGCCACTTGTAGAAACTGGACGAGTGACAAACTCCCCTAGACCAGGAGGTAAATATGACAATGCATCTTTATCCTGAATTTGACAGGAAAAACAGTTCTCCATGGAGGAAGAAGGTTCTTGTTCTGCAGGGCTGGGCCTAAAGCAACTCAATAGCAAGGCTATTTTTTACATCTTTTGAACCCCTCTCATTAAGGAATAACAACTGTTTCTTTCCTAATTTTATGAAAAATGAACAGCTAAGCAAACCTACCATGATTCAAAGACTCCCTCAGTTACCCCAGCTGTTGTTCTGGGTCCTGCTAACATCAAAGGACTTCCCTGGGATAAGGACAGTGGAATAATGTGCTGCAGCTGTATGGCTCCAATCCACAGCTTTCTGTTTTCTGGAAGCTGATATAATTTGCAGCAAAATATTACTATATAAACCGTTAGGGGATAAAGTAAAATAAAAGTACACAGAAGAGTGAAAATATGGGCAGCTTTGGGTAGTTTCTCCCCAAAGAGAAATTGCTTAATTTTTATTCCAACAACTCTATCCTTTGCATCCTGCTTGTATGCATTTTTATATTTTTTACATCCAAATTAAAAAAAAAATTACCATCAATGACTTTCAATCTTGCAGAGGCATATGTTGCACCATGCTTATTTTTGGTGTGGCAGATATAAATGCCTTCATCTGATTTTTTGAGGCCTTGAATCTGCAGCCAGCTTGTCACACCATACTTCTGAGGCCCACCTCTTGCCTTTTAGAAGAAAAGAAATGGTTGAAATTAAGTAGATAGGGGACACCATGATATTTCTCAAAATAATTGTGGATGGATTAAATATCATTACAATTTTTGCTTTTTTTTAATGCTTCATGGTTTGATTCAGCTTATTCTTGTTGCATTGTGTTTCACCTTCTTGCTGCTCAGCACCTCAGAGTTCATGCTTTCCCATCCCTGCTCTTTCACCTTCACTACCCTGCATGGTGCTCACATTCCTGCTCCTCTTCACGCCACTCTTCCCCGTGCTCCTCCTGTCCCTTGTCTTAGCACCACTTGCTGCTTCTTCAAAGCATTCCACCTATGCTCAAGGATAGGTTGAGGAATGCTCTTCTCAAGCATTCCACCTATGCTCAAGCTCACAATGAGATGGGAAGTGAGTCTGGGGGAGTTGTTAGGGCCAAAGGGGCCCTTTGTTAGGGCCAAGGGGGCCTGACCAAGCTGACACTCAGAAGCCAGGTTTTATGGCTTGGCACATTCCATGGGCTCTTTCGCACTTCATGACAGTTTCAGCTGGCTTGCAGTAAAGCCTCCTAAAGAAGCATAAGTGGTACCCTGGCTGTTGTTCCTTCTGGTGGGACTGCCGAAGCACTGACAGAAATCATCATTCTTTGTATAGTCTCAGGGCCCCTACTGGGAATCTATTTATTGCAAGTGTTGTGTTCTGTGGGAGGAATTCACAGATTAACCACCCTGCTCCTGTTCCCAAACTGTATGCAATGGTTAATTCAAGTTTTACCTGAACTGAGATGTGGGTGTCATCTCCTGGCAGAAACATTTTATTCCCCTTTTTTTTCCATTCAAGCTGTGGCATAGGATAGGCCGACACCTCACAGCCAAAAATGACATCATTGCCAGTGTAATTCTGGGCATCCTGAGGTGGCATGGAAATAACAGGAGCTGCAAAGAACCAGCAGGGTGCTTTAGAAGACAGTACACAAAGAACACAAACACAAAAGATTTGTTAACATTAATCCCTGCTTCACAGGATACCACTGGATTGTGTTTACCTTTTGGGTCTCACACACTGTGAAGAGCCACATGATTCCAAGCATCTTTTAAAGCTTAGAAAACCTTTTGTCTGTGCTTTCTAAAAATGCTTATTCAAGTCTGTTTTCCCCCTTGCAGATGATCAAGGAACCCGAACTGAAATTGAGGGCTTAATTTTGCCCCATGAGCTGTCATTGTGGACCAGACTTGGGCCCCCCCAGCAGAGGTGCCAGTTTCCTCTGGGCTTCAGAGGAAACCACAGGAAATTCTGCAGCACATGAGTAACAGAGTGATTTGATTGTGTGACAGCTCTGAATGTGTCACATTTTGGTTAGCTGAAAGGCAAAACGTTGCTATTACTTTTTCTGAGTACATCATTGCCTTGAAGTTGCTAAACATTGTCGAGCACTGTTACTCATGGAAGTCACAAGTTACAACAGCATTAATGAATTTTACATTTATCCTCAATTGCTATTGATGTCATCCAATATTTGTGTTAGGAATGAAAGGGATTGAAATTCAATTATTTCTGTAAGATTTCATGTTATGCTTATTATACCTGTTACATTTCCACTTGTTTCCTCATGTTCTCGTACTGTCACCCCCTCCAGCGTTTATTGATTGCCTCGGAATTCTCCTTTTTCCTTTTCCCGAAGCAAAAGCTGCGGGCAGCCACGAGAGGGAGCCAGCCCGGGGCTTGGAGGCACCGGAACCACGACCCATCCCCTGTGCCTCCACACCTGATCGCGGGCACATCCATCCCTCTGGGAGCGTGAGAGCGTCTGCTCATCTCCCGTCTTAGCAGGGGATGAGGATGCCCGGCGCCAGAGACAAAACAGTAGATTTACTCTTAGCACAGATTTCCTGTGTTGGTGATCTCTGCTCCNAAATGTTTTGCCTTCTAAAACCTATTTTCTATTTCCAGACCAGTGCTCAAAAAGGAATGCATTTTCTGGGTGATTTGGCTTCTATTGATTTTTTTTTTTTTCCACACATCCCAGATGCTTGGAAATAGAAACTTCAAGTAAATAATTAATATATTTTTACTTGCAATATTTGAATCAATACCTAGGTGCAGCATTTATTCTTCAGCATTTGAAACTGTAACAGCCTGTTCCATGTTTTCAAGCAACAATTTATAACACATTTGTCAGTTTTTCAGGATTAGTGTGTGCAGAAAATATTAAATGCATCCTGATTAAAACTTATTGCAAACAAATTATAGAGAAAACTATCAATTTTCCCATTCATAAATGCCTCATTAAACAATCTTGCTACTCTTTAAAAGTAAGTTTTTTCAAACTAGGAAACTTTAATCCTTAAATGCTTGTTCTTTCATGAGAACTGTACATTCAGAATCTGTTATTTCAAAAATCTTTATTCAAATCAACATTAACCGAATATCTTGGATGAGATTTTTTTTTTGCCTATGAACTGATCACAGATGGTTGATATTAAAATATACTTTTAAATCTTAAAATTAATTGAAACCCCACTCCTTTTAATGATACATCCACTGTAGTTAAGCCTAAAATGTACAAAAGAAACCAAAAGTCTACATTGACTCACAGAAGTTTTTAAAATTGTTCCCACACAGAGACAGTGTAAAAAACTTAACAAATAGGCAGATGTTGCCTGGTGAGTATTTTTGTTGTGCTGTTAACTCAGGTGTCCAGTGGATCCCCTGCCAACACTGACGTCTGGCCAAGGACTGGGTGCTGCCTCTGTCACTGTCCCCAGCTGTGGCTCAGCCACCCACAGGAACACATCTGGAGTCTGGAGTACACAAAGGTCTGAATTACAAATCCACATTACAGCTGTCCAGCACTGCCTACAGTGCACTAGGATAATTCCACACTAGAAATACCCCTCATTCCATTAACTGTTATGAGAATACAGCAGACAGCTGGGAAATGTCTGGGCTTGGTCCCAGTCCTGCAGCTGATTCCAGGGCTGACCAGGACTTCCATCACCTGAGACCAAACACACAGCAGTTCTGATCTAAACAAACTGCCCTTTCTGAATGTCAACACACCACCAGTACTTTCACTGTCCACCCAAACTTCAGAAATAAAATACTACAACCTCCCAATATCATTTTGCTGTGTTTTGTGGAAGAAAATTAAAGTACAATTAAAGTGTTCTACAATTTAAACAGAAGTTTATGAACTTTATTTTTGTGTGTTTCAGGTTTTGTGTTCAGACAAATTCTCCCATGATATCTGTGTGTATTTTGTTTGCATAACTGATTAGAAACCGAGCTGTACTGTTATGATAACCTGTCATTTTGATTCCTGGAGTAGCTAAATTTTTGTTGATAGCTATGGAAAGTGTTCTGGTGTCCTGGTGTCCAGAGCTGAATGGGCAGGAGCTGCTTCCTTCCTTTTACAATCCCAGTCAGTCATGGATTATCCCTCTGTGTTACAGAAGATGTAAACCAGAAGCCAGAAAAAGTCGAAATACTGTTTTACCTTTCACAATCAACCTGACATCACTCCAGACCAATTAATTACATAATGAATAGGATATTTTTTCTCATATTGTACATTATTAATTTTTGCTAATCTATGTCCAATTAGATGGAAATGGCAGAATTTTTTTGTGTCTTATTTGTTTTTATTCCAAAATTTACATTTAAAATAAATCATGTGACACAGCTAAATGTAAAGAGAATCACTGCTATATCATTCTGTTAGTTCATTAAATTATAAATGGGAAATGTTTGAATGTGAATGGGGATGGTTTAAGTGTGGAGAATCTGTATATAATCAATGTACTTAGTAACCTTGGTAAATTGTTAGATGAACTGATCAAAACTAGCTTTCAGGAAAAGAAAGGATTTTTCCATGTTTCTTTGGTGAGCTAGGCCTTTTTCTTCTCCTTTTTCTGGCAAGAGAAGAAAGATGAAAGGCTGTACTCCTCTGATGAAAGGAGTTTATTGTTATTTATTTATTCATTGGTTGCTGTATACAATTAGTCTATTTGGCATCAAGAGGAAACAGCAGATGCTTTGAAGGAGAGAAAAACAAAGTACTTTGAGCTGAGTGAAGGTTTTATTTATAGCTTGGTACCAAAACCCCACAGTGCTCAGTGTTTGTTTTGCGTGCAAATTGCCGTCGGGACAGCCCGTGCTGCAGCCTTTGCTGCTCTCAGAGCCAGGTTCCTGCTGTCTTTTGTCACCAGCTGCCCCCGGAGCGGCCGGGGCAGATCCGGTGCCCTCCCGGCCCGGGCTGGGCTAGGGGCTCCCGGGACAGCCGTGCCCGCTGCAGCCCCTCCGAGCCCCGGGCTCCGGCCGGGCTCTAAAGCTTCCAAGCCAGCGTGGGGAGCGGCAGCTCGGGAACAGGAGAAGGGCGTTTGTGACCCCCGTCCTGCCAGCCCAGCACCCTGCCCAGCGCGGGCATGCCCCAGCTGGGCGCTTTCCTCCGCCACAGCCTCTTTCTTAACTAAACTCTGCGCAGCAGTGACACGGCCGTGAACTTTCCGCAGGCTTCTGTGCAATTCAGTAAGCTGAGCGGTTGGGATAATTCTCTGCATTCCTGGAGAGAGGCTCCAGCTTTTCTGGGGAGCCAGGGAAGCAGTGGGAAAGCGCTGAGGGTGATGCCTGCGTGCAGAGCAGAGCCGCCAAGATCCTTCTCATGCTGGAGGAGCAGCAGTGCGATGCGCCTCGGGGGCGACTGGGAGCTGCTGGATGACACCAGCAATTAAAAGGGGTAGTACTTCCAAATTAAAAAGTCTCTTGTACACGGCCAGTTCTGTTAAATTATTTAGAGGGACCACTGCTTTAAGCCTGTGTGCCTGAGCAGCTGCCGCTGCTGCAAAGTTACCGGCACTCGCTAAGGGAGTGGCACTTCTGGCTGAAATCTTGCTGGAGGGGTTATGCCACAAGAACTACTGCTACTGAATCCCAAACAAAGACTCCTTCCCAAGCTAACAGACTTTCGGTTGTACTGCAGGCTGGCGTGCATGTCCCTTTCCTGACAAGCCTCGTTTCCCAGCTTAATACCCTGATAGCAAATAAAGGATTCTCCAATGAATCCTTCTCTTGCTGCTAGAGAAAAAGAAGCCTGATATTAACTGTTCATCACTTTTTCTAAGTGTTCAATATCCCTTGTTCATTCAATAGAAAATCACAGCATAGAAAACCATAGTCTAAGACTGCTAGAGAAGAGCGGGTGAAATATACCTGAGTTACTCCCATATGTAGTCCTTTGCCAGAGCTCCAATTTCAGATTCCTGGAACTGTGAACCATTTGTGACCCACAGACCTCTTCTACTTACTTCCTTTGAGAAAATATTGTATTAACTTAAAAAACCACAGTAGTTTCTCATTTAGAAACAAACAAAAGCCTCTTCACATTTTCCTTCTATAATTGTGTCTTAAGTGATAGATGCCCAGGAGTAATGACTTGTAGTAATGCAAAGAAAGGGAACAGCATATCAGCAGAGAGCAGGAGTCCTCTGTACGCCCACCTAAGAATCCTTCCACTAACAATGACCAGAGACAACTGTGCACTTTAAGAGTCCTTTAGTGAAATTGTTTCAGCTTGATTCTGTTCTACTATTTGGATTTCTCTTTCATGGGTTAGCTAGATTTTATGATGATTCTGAATTGGATTATTTTTGACCTTTTTGGTAAAAAGAACAGAGTTATTAATTAAACCCTATTTTCTTCTATTGCCCTTGATTCACTGCTTACCATATATCGTCACAGGTGGATGCACACATGCGCACATGTACCTGTGTTTGTATATGCATACACAGGATATATATATATATATATGAGATCTGCTTTACTATCACAACTTTAAGTCAGTCCTGTTACAATAACAATCATTTGCCCATTCCTCCCAGACTATCCTATTTACCAATTCTCAACTACACATACAACTTCTGTAGAAAAAAAAAATCATACTCTGATTATAGTAATCATACTCTGATTATTCAGAACAGGTTGTAGATTGATACCTTATAAGTTACCATGAGATTTAATCCACTAGTCTAATATAGAGGCTTATAACAGACAAGATTAAGTACCAGATGCTGAAACACATGTTTAACACAAAGTAGTATTATAACAAAATAATAGTAGTTGTAACAAAAACACAGTATTAGTTTAATGAAATTTGGCTAGAGTAGCTAGTAACACATCTGAAGATAAGAATCAGCTCTTTTTTCAGTTTGGAAGTGCCTCTGTACACTTTACCTGATTCACATGGCCCTTTATGTTTCATGCTGATGTTTCTTTTTGCAGCATAAGCCTTGTTGAACTGACAGATGTTTTCATAGGTTTTCCCATCAGGTCCACAGATGCTTTCTTGAGATTTGCACACACACTGGGGTTCAGGAACTTCTCCAAACCTTGCTTCATCAGCATCCAACCTGCATTCAAGGTGATCCCCACATTGCCCATAAAAATGATTGCCCTGGTTCAAGTCACAGATCTGACCTTCCACGTTCCCACATTCCGGACAGCAGCCACAGCGATCCAGCACAGCCCCAGCTGGACAGTCCTTGGGCTCAGAGCAGAGTGCTAAATCACATTTTCCACAACTATCTCCTTCCCTTAGCAGCCTCCACCAGCCTCGGTGGTACAAGGCAGGGAAACTCTGTGAAACCTGTACCAGTGCTACCAGCACTGCTGTAACCATCCAGTGCTTCATCTCGAGAGTGTAACAAAAAGCAGAAAAGGTTCTTGGAGTAAAGCCAGGAAGAGGAAAAAAAAGCAAACCAAAAAAAGAGCAAGCTAGTGAGAGAAAGACATCACAATCCCAGTTTTGTTTTAAAGTATAAGCTGTACTCCAAATACAGGTATTAAGAAAAAATTAGTATCAGATTCCTGATCCAGAACTGATAATAAAAATGCATAAAACCCCAGCAGCTTTTCCCTAATGCAGTTTGGAATGCAAGTACTGCTTGCACAGAGACCAAACTGCCCCTTCTGACAGCTGAGCTGAAGCTCTCTGAAAAGCTGTTTTCTCCATGTCTCATTGAGCGAAATTTGCAAAGCCTTGCTCTACTGGAACATTACATTGCAGCCATTGTGGAAAGGGGAATCGGGTAAAGAAGTGTAAAATGAAAAAAGTCAGTGCTATGAGTGGCCCTCCCCTACATCAGGGAAAATAGATGGCCACAAAAAGATAAATATGTGTAAAAAGTAGCACCCAAAAATCCAGTGCCCTGGGGCTTAGCCAGTACTCTAGAGACTAGAGCTTGGTACAACACCAAATGTGATCCATTCCTGATCACAGCTAGGGGCTCTGAATTAACACTTTATTTACAGGCTCTATACAAGCAGGAGGCAATCCAAGACAGCTGGAATTGACTTTAAACTCTCGGGTTTAAGATGAAAGATGCCTGTAATCATTAAAGGACCCGTTGTTTGTCTCTCCATATATCTTATGTTCAGTGTTTATGGGTGTCCGTGTTTTGCAACACAAAATAATGTGGTCCATGTTTGGCTCTAAGAACAACGTGCAAATGTTTAGAGCACAGGCAAATGTGAGCAAACTGCTACAGCTTCAGAAGGAGACTCTGCTGAAGTATTAGATGCTGTGCTCATATTTTCAAAGCACTTCTCTGCCTTAGTTTCTTAAGATGTGCTTACACTGCACACTATGAAGGAAGATGAAAGAGGTAGCTTGGATTTCTTTCCATGTTTTTTCTGTGTGTATATGGCTGCCACTTCAGGGAGATGGCTTTGCAGGGTCGTTTCTCACCAGGTGTTGCACTGTTCTTTCTCCATCTCAGGATTTAGACATGCTCCCTATCTCCTGGTAGAAATCTCCTTTCCTTTGTCCTGCTGCTGAGATTTTGTGCAATTCACCAGCAATTCATCTTCCTGGTTGTGGGGGTGGAAATGAAGCATCATGCACCTGCAGCCCTGCAAGCATGGCTCAATGCCATGGGTCAAGGATCACCACTACCTACAAAGGAAATGTCTCTGGCAGTTAAATTAAAATAAAAGAGAAGTCATCATTGTGCCTATTTTTCTTTAAATCTTCCACAAGCAGCTTTTCCTCCTCTTTTTTTGTTCATGGTATGTAACTCCTTGCATAAGCTCAGTGAAGGATGCATTTGTTGTACCAGCCTTGCATCCTCTGGCTGCATTCACAAAGGAAAATCTTTTGAGGTCATATATTTACTTTTCATCCCAAACATTTCCACGGCTTTTCCTAAATTCAGCTCCCATACCTTCTGCACCATTTGAGATTACCTCTTCCTTTGAGTTAAGTAGCAGGCTGCTTCAAAATCACTTCCTTCTCCTGAACAGCACAAAATGCAATTTTCCCCAGCCTACTGATAACACTTCTCAAAGCCAGCTGGGAGACACCTGCAGGGTGCTGAGTTTTTTCCTCTGATCACTGGGATAATTCATATTCTGTATGTGCAAGTTTTTGCTTTGAACTCTGAATCAGATTGCAAACAAGTAAATTATGTGTGTAATTGATGCTTTTAACATTGAGAATCAGAAAAAAAAAAAGTAACCTCAATATAATGGGAAATTGATTCTTTTGTCCTGTTTGATGTTTTATTGTTGTTTATTGTTGTTTATTACTGTTTTATTTCACATTTCTTTATCAAATCTTAATTGGACATTTAGTTTTGCATTATAGAGTCTACTCATCACAGTCTATTTCATTATCTGTCTGTACAGCTGTAGGGGATGAGAACCTATAGGACAAGGATTTGCTAAGGCTCATATGAAGTAAAGGAAGGTTTATAGGGGTGAAGCCATATGTGCGAAGTGGAGCCAAAGCAGGAAGGTGCTGCAGGCCAGCAACACCCCTGGTAAGGGTGAGGTTTATCTGGCATCTCTTGGGAAACCTGGGATCTTTTCCTGGCTGAAAAACAGTGAGTGTATTGCAAGGAAGTACCTCCTATGAACTGGCACAGAAGAAATTCACCATAGATATCCTAGAAAGCATTTTTGGCATTTACCTCATTCATGTAATCTGAATTCTTCGGAGGTTGAGCTTCTAAATTAAGAACTGGAACTGCCTGCAGTCTCATTTAAACAGCTGCCACCTGGCAGATGATCTGCAGCTGAGGGTTACTTGGTCACAGATTCCTGAGATCCTCTGGAACAAATTGAGGTTAAAGCACTGTGGTATGACATGGAGAAATAGCCTCAAATCTCTGAATGTCTTTCATTATCAAGCCAGCTGTGACAAGTTGAGAACTCCCCACATTGGATGGATGTGTGGCAGTCAGAGCAGAGGAGAGGGAGGGAGAGAGAGCAGGATGCACAGCTGGGTTTGAAGAGCCACATTAAAGGCATAGTCCCATCTGCTTCAGGAATAAAATATAAATTATTGCAGGATGTCTCTAATCTCTGAAGGTTGCTTTGGTAAGGAAAAGTGTTGATTTTCAGCAAAAACCTTGAACAAATCCTAAATATCTCCCAGGAAGAAAACACAAGCAGCAGTGGATGAATGTCACCACTGGAGCTGCAGGACAACCAGAACTGTGCCCTGTGCTTTCAGCCAGCAGCCCCCAGGTGCTGCCTGCAGGGCAAGGGCACTGGAGGCTCACAACCCCAGTGAGGGCAGGAGGCTGCAGTGAAACTGCAGTGGAGCTGGCTGCCATCAGCTGGGAAATGACACCTTGGAGAATCATGTCCTGAACTGGGAGGTGGAGCAACATTCATGTGCCCTGGTCTCAGCAGGAAGAGCTGTGCTGGCTGTGCAGCAATTTCCCCAGCTTTTCCCCAGCATTTCCATATGGCATGATTAGTGCAAGGAGTTCTGCCACCTTCCTGTGGAAACACAGGTTGGATGATGGGCAGGGGGGGGACATGGCAAAGCAGCCCAGGGCTGTATTACGCTCAGCTTCTGATTTGTATCACATTGTTCAGCTTTGTGTGATAATAAGTAAGGTATGTGGCTGATGCAATTTGAAATTCTGTTGCGGGTGATTTTTGAGACAAAATATGGTTTGGCTCTTTATTCTGTTTTTATTTGTGTCAACGTGAGTTTTAAGTAAGTGAAGGTTTCTCAGTTTGGCTTCTGTCAGACTTGCAGACGTGGTTCCTACACAGGCACAGGAGTCCTGTAAGGAATAACAGTAAAATGCAAAAATCTTCCACATGTTCCTTCTACCTTCTCTGTGCTGCAATGATTCCTCTCCTTAAACGTCTGGAGTCAAGTTTAGAAACTAGAGTGCTGTGTCTCTTAGGCTGTACTAACTACCTTTACTTCCTTAGAAATAGGAAATCTTGGCTGACTCAGTGTATTTCTATCCAAGGACTTTTATACTTGTATTATGTGCCCAAAAGAAGCATTAAAGAATGTTCAGCCTGTTATACTAGGTCATAGCAGGCTACAGGTGGCTGTGCCCAGTGGGTATGTGCATCACCTGCTACCGTATCCATCTCCTAGGAAAGCTTTTCCCCCCATAGTATCCAGAACTGAGCTTCAGTCAAGGTGCTTAGCTCACCTGAGAGCGGTATTTAATTCTGTTGAAGTAAGTGGCAAATGGGGGTGACTTATGCCATGTGCTGGTTCCTCCCAGAAGAGCTGACTGGGGCAGTCCTGGGATCTCCAGACGGGGTCCTTTTCTGGGGCCAGTCCAATGTGCTGACACTGCTTTCATCTCATCATTAGTGCTGTAAGCACATGAATTATAAGTTAATCCTACTGTAACATGATTATTAAATCCATTAATCAAAGGCAGGAGATCCATAATTAACTTATTCTCCAGCATCAAGTAAATGATTCTGCTATGAGCTTTAAGAAAGCAATTGTTCCCTAATATGCAAAATAGAGTGGAGCTATTAGACTATAAGAATGTAATTGTATAATTGAATTATAAATTTTGCATATTTTAATAAGATTTTAATTATTTTCTTTGCAGGTTAAAATGTAGGTTCATTTTTTAAGGTTTCACATATAATTTAAAAAAAGAAATCAAAATTAATGTCTGTCCCCTACCTGTAAGCTGACCTTTCCATAAAAGGCTTTGACCAGACTTTTGGTGGCTCACCTTGCACCTGTCTCCAACACTGGCTCACTGTAGATTTCTCCTGTTATGTATTTCAGCATATTCATGGTTGGTCACTGCAGACAAATTTTAACTTGAAAAGATGAAAGAAGTGCCTGATAGCACTGTGCTGGTACCAAATGCTGGGTTTGTTTCAATACAGGCTTACTGACTCCTCTTCCTAAAAAGTTATTTCTTTCCAAGGGGCCAGATATATCAAGGTTCTTTTCAAGCCTGTTCAGTGTCTCTTATGTCCTTTAAGTAGACTAAAATTCTGAAAACTCTGCAGTCTTATCCAGAAACACCTGAGCCTCCCATCCCAGAAGAGAAAGGTGGTGCTAGAAACATCAGCAGCTGTTAATCAAGCATTTCTCTGAAGTCATTCTCTTGAGAGGTGAGAGTTGCAGCAAGGAGATTTTCACAGAACATATCAGGAGGACATTTCACCCATATGCCCTGCCCACATTTCCAGCCTGGCAGATCCAGCCTGCTCCTCTTAACCCATTTTCTGTACACTTCCATCATGTATTGCTGTATAGAAGCAAAAGCCATCATTGTTCCTCTTCCTGTTGAGAGGAAGCCGTGAACTTTTGTCCACCTTCTGCCTTTGTTTTGGGAATGCTTTTCTGTTACGTGGGGTTATGGGTTGGAGACAGATACACAACACAACACACTGATCATCATCAGCAAACAGCAATGAGTTTAATTACAGCTGCCCTTTTTATGGGGCTTTGAATCTCCCAGGCCCAGACAGCTGATTGGACGAGATCTCTCTCTGCCCAGCTCTCTGGCCAGAGGTGTATCTGCATTTTAGTTTGAACAGGGTTGGCTGAGGTCTCTGTTACCTCTTTTCTAGAATGAGCTAGGTCAGCCAAATTGGATTTGTTATGGCCAGATTTATCTTGTTCAGTTACAGACTAGCTGTACTGTGACACTTTTCCATTAGCCCTCTATTTTGCACAGACCACAGTACTTTCAGGTGTCATGTTTTACTGCAGTTTCACGCAGAGTGAAGCAATTTTTGTGTCAAAGGCAGTTGCTGTGTACATCACCAGCGACATGGGAGTGCTACCAGACAGAGCAGGGCTTCAAAGACACCAGGGCTTGGGGAAAACACGTCAGACCTTGGCCCATAAACCCAGAGAACAAAAGAGCAACAAAAGGAAGAGTCTTGCACATGCTGCCAGCTACAAGCAGCAGGACAGAAATGGGGCAATGGGCTGGGGGGCCTGCAGGCAGTGGGCAGCAAAGGGTGGAAATACAGGTAGGGCTCTGGGTGGCACCCACTTACCTCTGCCACCAGGGTATGGCTGGCATGAAAGCGTCCAGCAACATCCATGTGTGCCCCTTGCTATTCTCAGCCCCTTCTGGGTTCAGCATGCAGCAGGATGTTGGAAAACTGGCCTGGCTCTGCTGCAGACCTGCAACAAATGTGCTCTAAGCATTTGGAGAGGGACTGGAAGAAAATAAAATAGAAAACCTCGAAGCCACACGGTTCTGACTTCAGTAATGTTTCAAGATGCTTTTAGCTGACAGTCTGAGCAGCAGTGTCATCTGGCTGCTGTGGGTGCCTGTCCATCCCTCCCCTGCAGAGGCAGAGATAGGAGGAACATGAGGAGGCTGAAGCTCAAAGCTGACACTGGTGCTGCTACCAGCAATGCTCTTCAGAGTGGCAACCACAGTTTCATGGGAAAGTGTGATGGAAAGGGAGATCTCCAAAACTTGCAGAGAATCAATACAGAGTAATTTTTCTTGCCAACCTTAATGTTGATGGATAGGACAGTTTGCCTTGTCCAGTTTATATAAGAGCAGCCGATATAAAATTACTTCATAGCTGGATATTTATGAGAAGTTTCATTTCAAATAATGTAGTTTTTGCCTCTGGTGGTGCTGTGGTTTAGTCCTATTATTACTGGGAACTAAATCTTTAGGATATTCCAGCTATAGCTGTAGGGCCTGTCTGTCTACGGAGCAAAGTTAGTATTTTCCAAAGCAATGGAAACTTCATAATGGAAAGTCACATTAGCAAAAACTACCTGTGCCTAAACCAACCAGGAAATCAGGCACAAAGAGGAAATTTGGGGGATGTTCCTTCAGATGCTTCTGCTTTTTCTCACAGCAATACTAAGTCTTCTCCATGACAGTGAATGTAGAGATATTCTATCTTGGTTTTCCTCTGGGAAAGTGACCAGAAACCAAGCTGTGATATAAGCAACATTATCTCACCTTGTCTCTGCTGCACATGGATCTTGCATAAACTATTCCTGTCTCTTGAGGGAAATAGGATTCACCCCTGGTGCCAGACCTGAGCCACATCAAAGCAGCAAATTTGTAACAAAAGTTGTGGCTAATGAAAGCAAGCCCTGAGAGCAGCCACCTGCTGAAATCAGGGAATTGTTCAGGTTGGAGAAGGCCTTTCTGGGAAAAGGTTTGTAGCACAAGTCATATGAGGAGCAGCTGAGGGAGCTGGGAAAGGGGCTCAGTCTGGAGAAAAGGAGGCTCAGGGGGGACCTTGTGGCTCTGCACAATTCCCTGACAGGAGGGGACAGCCAGGGGGGTCGGGCTCTGCTCCCAGGGAACGGGGACAGGAGGAGAGGGAACGGCCTCAGGCTGGGCCAGGGGAGGCTCAGGTTGGGTATTGGGGGAAATTTCCTCACTGGAAAGGTGGTGGCATTGAAAAAGACTGCCCAGGGCAGTGGTGGAGTGCCCATCCCTGGAGGCATTTAAAAGCCATGTGGATGTGGCACTTGGGGACAGGGGTTAGTGGTGGCCTTGGCAGGGCTGGGGGAACAGCTGGACTCGATCATCTTGGAGGGCTTTGTACAAAGAAATTCCTTTTGTTAACATTAATATTTGGTGGCTAGCGTGCACATTAGGGCATTTTAGTTGGGTTTTAAAGAAAGAAACCAATACAGAGAAGAGATAATGATTTTTTTAAATTTTTTTTTTAGTAGAGAATCTGAGAATCTCTCTGAGGGGCTGTGTTCATATAACAAACATTCACTTTATTACATTTTATGGAATGGACTTCAAATGCCAGTATATACAAGCCAACACTTCATTACTGGAGTTTGTGTTTATCTACTTGCCATTGTCAGCCTGTTCCCCTCTGTCTTCTTGTCTGCTCTTTGAAAAGTGATGATTTATGAATATGTAGGTTAGATCCCTCACAGTACAGTGTGGTGAAGTGGTTCAATAAAAAGTTATTAAAGTAAAAAATCTATAGTTTCACGTGCTCTGTTCACCTTCTTTAGGAAGCCCCAAGAAGAGATCCTTAAGCTAAGCAAACACTGCATGCTGAGACTGTAACATAAGCTACAAACTGAGAGGCCTCACCCAGCCAGAACTCTGCTGAATGGAGCCACTGCAGGCAATTCTGACTCTGCCCACATAACTGCAGGATTGCCCCCTCTCAGTGATGAAAGCAGCATAGACCATAAAAGGGTGCTGGGGTGGGGGAATCTGCCATAAAACGTTCATTTTATAATCAGAAAATAAAGACTTCCAGTATTCTTAAGCTACACAGTACCAAATAGCATTTGGTTCTTTAATGTAACTGTGTGGCCACATTTCATTTATCTTTAAAAGAAAACTTTGGCTTCTTCTGATTGCAGGATAAACAAAGCTGACTTCAGGCAGTTTTCAGAGCCCAATTAGAATATGATTTTTCTCAAGAAAGTAACAATGTTTCAGCCTAAAATAGAGGGTGAAAGGGTGATTTAGACTAGCCTACCCCAAACCATGCATGTTTTTCACCCAGCAGCACTGTTGACTTGCCACAGCTGCACAGCCACATAAAGGAGGGGATGACAAATGGCCACTTCTGCCTATGGCTGGCAAGGAGTAAGAGTTGCTTGTAGCAGTGAAGGCTGAAGGAAACATTCTCCAGGACAAAAAATAATTTGTGAGGAAGACATGGAAAGTGGTAGAATCTGTTCACATGCAGTACAGCAGGAAGAATATAAGAGATGGGTAGCAAAATGATTTTGCTGCCTCTATTTCATGTTGCCCAATCTCTGAAAAAATGCAGCTCAATAAACAGCAATCCTCCGTCTGTCTCAGGGATGGAGAATGGCAGCAAATGAGGGTTATGTCAATGAGTTACAGATTAAAAGCAGTGAGGCACCACTGTGGAGTACTGAATCACTGTCCTGGCACTGCACCACCCGGGACAAATGCACCCAGCATCATGCACAGGAGCACCCCACTGTGCTGCACTGCACTGAGCTCCTGCTGCTGCCTCAGGACTCTCACTGCAACAGAGCAGCTATTGAGGCAGCAATCACAGTCCCTCTGTTCTCTCTGGCAAACAAAGAATAACAGTCATGATCCTATATATCCTCTGGGACATCTCAACTCAAAGGTTCCAACCTGCTCCAAGCTACCAAAATAATTCTGCCACCTGTAGTGCTCTGTAGCTGCCAGTGCAGTCCTGCACACCCATCTCCAGCCAGGTGAGGTGTGGAATGAAATGCAGCTATGAGCAGAAGAGCCCAGCACAGCCACTCAGCTGAACAGCTGCTGTCAGAGTCAGTGCTGCTGATGCATGCACACCTCACATGCTGCTGCTGGGTACTTCAGGAAACACAAGGCATCTTTTTGTCTATATTGAATTCACTGAAGTTAGGTATCTGGATGCCCACTGGCACAATTCATCTCCTGCTGAAGTAGGAGAATAAAGAACCTAATTTCTACTAAAAATATAGATAATAAGCCCAATAAAACACATTGACCACCATGAAAAACAAAGGGAAAAGCAATTTGGAGTAGTGGTACACATTGCCACGGTTCTGAATTGTGAAATAACCAATGATCCCGTGCATTTTGTTCCTCAAGACACATTTGATTTTCTCATGACTTTTCATGGTCAAGTCACTGCAGTTAATATTATCGCTGGAAATCTCAATGCTTGTGAAGTTGATTTTCTGTTTGTAACTGGTGATGGAATTTTTGAGGATGTTGGTGATGTTAACTTCTTCCATTTCTTCAGTCAGTTCATTTGCAGACTCCTAAGAAACAAGAACGCACAGTTTTAAGGTCTGTCTTCTCCTGCAGAGGAAGAAGACCATAAGGATAAAGACATAAGACCACAGCTTCATATGTGGTCATCCCAATACTCAAACACACCTTTCAGCTGCTGCCTAATCCTAGGAGGGCCTGAGGTCCAAGAGATGCCTGTTTCCACCACTATTTCTAGAGATATTTTTAGAACCTTCAGCAAGTTTTACTCTGGGTAATCCAACATCCATCTCCTACAGGATATCCATCTCTTCCTGTCTACACTGGAAACTCAGTATTGTGGTGAGAAACCTCCTTTTCACCTGAGAGGATTTGGGCCCTTGATGATGACTGGACTACAGTCATACCTGATTATCTAATTTCTCACACTAAAGCAGAGCCCTTGAACAACTCGCTCTCACAATCCCCACAGGACACTGTGGGACAGATGTTTGGAAGCATCTTCTGGGAAGGGAGGAAGAAAGGTTCAGCTTTCCTCTGGTAGAGGGAAGTACCTCCCTTATTAGAGTTGTTTGGTAGAAGAGTGAAGAGTTGTGTTATACTGGCTCTTCTTTGAGTCAGTTTTGCATTTGAAAGGAGCAGTGGTGCTTCCTGCTCACGTGAGGTCAACTCAGGGCTATGGACCAAATCCAGTGACAGGCCCAAGTGCCTTTCTGGATGTGGTCCTGTGAACCCAACAGGACTGCCAGTTAAGGCTGCTGCTCAGAAGTCTGGCAGAGACACAGCATTCCTGTGTTATTCATGTGTTTGTTACACACAAAAGTTTAGATTTAGTGCTATGTAGGAGAAGCATTGTTGATGTATCCATAGCAAGAAGACATTTTGTCTTGTTTAGTTAATGGAGAACGAATTGCTCCCAGTCTAAGACCACTGGCCTTATTAAGGTACATCGGGCCTTACTTCTTCTGGTACCTTAGTTGCACACTTCTGTGAGGAGCTGTAGTGAGTCACTGTGTATTCCACAAGGGTGCCAAACATGAAGCTGAAGCAGATGCCAAGATAAACATCAATGGCCTTAATGAAACAGTTGGTTTTTGAAAGTGAACTTTGTGAACCGATCATCAGAGTTGTCATAGAAAGCACTGTTGTAACTCCTTGGAAAACAGAGAGAGAGACCTTTTCTTGTGGACACTTTGGAGAAGTCTTGGCCTACCCTTCTGTTCATGTCATTGCTCTCTACTGCTGGCCAGTTAAAGCACATCACTTCCTACCAAATCCAAATCATTCATCACAGCAACTGAAATGCTTTTGTAGCATTCACTAGCTTCACACAGGCTCTCCCTGCCTTTGGCAGCTTGGCTCCAACAGGCAGTTGTATCTCTTCTTTTTCATGCTTTCAGTAAAAAAAATATCTCCATCCTGCTTTCTCCAAAGCACACCACAAAGATCCTGTGCCCTGTCCTCTACTCTGCTGTGGATCTCCTGACAGCTTCAGCCACACACAGTCCTGAAGGTGGGCACTTGTACCTGCCACAGCATCTCCTCCACACCAACCCAGCTCTGCCCCAAAGAGCAACAGAAGGCGAGCAGACCATTTACCCCTGAGCAGGTAGCTCAAGAAAAGTACCATCTACCCAGCCTTCAAAGGTTCCTCTGTTTGCTCAAATCTTCTCCATTCCTCAGGCAAGAACTCACCAATGCAGGTTCTTGCAGGCACTGAGTCCAGTGTGATCCAAAAAGAAACCCAGGACAACATGACAAGCAGAGTGGAGGGCACATAGGTCTCCAAAATGAAGTAAAGAACGTTTCTTCTCAGTTCAAAGTGTAATATCAGCCATGGGTAACAGCCTGTTTAGGAAAGGAAGAGACTTGGTGAATGTGAAGTTCCCAAGGACCCCCAAAGTAAAACTGGGATGGCCCAGCACCAGCCCTTCAGCTGATGGAGTTCAGCAGAGCTTATGCAGGTAACACACCTGACACAGGAGGACACACACAGCACTGACAGGCAAAGAGGCATCTGAACAGCGCCATCTGAACAGCACACGCCTTGCAAAGGAGCTCCTGCTCCTGAGCATAGTGAGAATGTTACAGCAGGGCCTCAGCTCCAAGCAGAGCAGGACTGATGCTCTCACCCGCTCTCTCACACTCAGCACAGCACACCTTTCCCAGCACCTGCTCTGAAAGGCACTGCCAGGTTCAGCCTTATATGATGGCTGAAAAACAGACAAAACATTTGTCTCTTGATGTCAGCAGGCTCTGGCTCACATCCCAAAGCATCCCTGTGCCTTATCATCACAGAGAATCAGACTCTGGTTTTCATTAGTGATTTGTGATCTTTGCTGAGAGTATATTTTTGAGCCCAAAAAAATTCAGTCACCTTTTAAAAACCAATTTGTTGTAAATACTGACATAAGGGTTCTGAGGATGGATCAGTAGTGTTTTCAGGATGAAGTTCTGCTCTATAAACAATAGTTCCCTTTGAAGTGTAAAAACAAAGTCCATGTTGTTCATGGGCTATGTATGCAACAAAACAACAAAACGTTATTTTTAAAACCTTGTCATTCTCAGGAAGTTTTACCCCCTTTCATACTATCTGTAATTGGAGAAATGAGTATTTTACACTGATAATGAAAAAGACATTGAATTCTAATCTACAAAAATATGTTATTCCATCATGATAGAATTGTAATTTACAAACAAATGTATAGTTAAAAAATTATTTTACTCTAGTTACTGTAAACATTGCTCTCTGCAGTATCTATAGACTGCACACCTGGATAGAAGGGATAGAGTTTCTTCAGGTATGTGTGGAAGAAGATAGGAAGAATGAAAAAAAAAAATTAAAAATCCATCAAATGAATACAGTGTATTTTAAACTTCCATCTTTCTGTGGATTTTCATTTTATAGAATATCCTGACTGCAACTAATAGGATGTCACCACCTTTCTGTTCATCTCTTTTTGTGAGATTAAGATCTGCTAAAGGCTTTACTGGTTCAGGACTGAGTCAAATGATCCTGGCCCACAGAAGGAGAGGAGATGGGATGGAGAATACCCAAGAGTTTTCCCTGCTTTTTTCTCTCCCAGATTTACCTGCCTCCTGCCGTGACTTGGAGACCAGGGTGTGGTAGCGCTCCACTATGTACTGGGAGAGCTGCAGCTTCTCGATGCCATGCACGGAGTCGTTTCCCCTCAGCCAACTGAAGATGACATTGTTCTCATCGTAGGCCCCTGAGGAGAACACAGACACTGTGTGACTTCTGTGGACAGGGAGAGCCCAGCTGTGCCCTCCTCTGCCTCCTGCGGGGAGCAGAACCCTGAGCCCGTCACTGCAGACTGGACGGAGGTCCCTGAGCTGTGTCTGACCACGTGGGGGACATCAGCTGTGCTTCCTTCACTGCCCTTGGTCTGCTGCTCCAGATGCGGACAGGAACACACACCTCTGGGAATGACACACAATGTGCAAGGCTGCTGAGAGCCTATTGCAGTTGCTTACATGCGGTATTCATGTTTTCAAAGATAATCCACTGCTGTCATACACAGTTTGATTATGTACAGTGGGATATTAGTACTGCCATGGTTAACCCTCAAACACACTCTCTCTCTTCAGTCTGAGAGGAGAGCAGGAGAAACACAGTGGTTAAAAAAGAGAATTCAGATCCCACTGAGCCCCTTACCACAGAGCAGAAGCACATTTCATTGAGTCATCTATTCAAGTGCTTCAAAACATCAGAAAATGCATTTTCAGTTACTCAGGACCTTACAGCTGAGACTGCTATGTGGTTATGAACCAGGCTCCTCTGACTGGGTATACATTGTCCAGAAAACCTGCTCATGAAAACAACCTTTTCTACACATCATTCCTCTTATCCTCAAAGGCATTAAGTTACTGAGGACAAATAGATGCACACAACATTTAGGTAACACCAAATTGCTGCATCAAAGCAGTGGGACTCCATATATGCCATCTGAGTCCGTGCCTCCAGGGATGACATAACCTCACGTTAGACTGAGGAATACCTCAGTCTGAGGGGTAAATCTTGTACTGAGTTACCAGCCTGCCATTCCCTTCAAAAATTTGACTTAATTTAGGAAACAAGTCCATCAATTTCACTGATTTAAATATTTTATTAAGAGCCCTTCTTTGAGACCATGAGTAGGGACGCTGTGATTCTGATAATAACCCATTTGCCCTGGCAGAAGGAATCAGGTGAAGTTGCAGCTCTATTTACATCTAATTGTGTTTTCTTATTAGACACAAATTACCAGAGCTTGGGTGTGATGAATTCCTAAATTAGGCATCCAGAGCATGAATCCCTGAGTAGAATCTTAAGCATGTGACTTCAAAGTTCCTAAGTGGTTTTATAAATTGTGGTTAATCAGGTAAATATTATAAGTGATAGATTGTTGTTAATTCATCTGGTGTATGTTTAAATAGCATTATTTCTGGGCACTTATCCTTATGAAATCTCGAGTGGGCAATATGTATGTAATTTCATTGGAATTATACAGCAACTGAGCATGATGTAGGACCCAATCAGTTTCAAACTAGTCCTAAACATGCTCTGCTTTAGCAGAAGAGGCAAATCATTATTATTTCAGGAGCTATTCTTTGTAATAAAGTTAACCGTGAACTAATATGATTTTAATGTCAAAATAATATGTGCTTCCCTAGGTGCTTCATGCTGCAACCCCAGAAGTTAAAAATCTGGTCTTTTCCATGCTGAGATGGTGGAAGTTTGGTGTCATGCAGCAGGAGCTGGCTGCCTGATCATCACAGGTCCGGAGCAGCAGCGCTGTGCTAGCTGAGCTTTGGGGTAACAACCCTGCAGTGGCCCATGTTGCTCTGGAGTCTTTCTTAGCCAGCATTGCCATAGGTGAGCTTTTAATCTAACTGAGAGCAGAACTCACTCATAATTCCTCTTCTTGAGACTTCCCAGTCTAAGACTCTTCTGTTGATGTGGGTCCCATCCTCTGTATCCCCTCCCTAGTGAAGGGGGGGGNCTGGGTTTGGCCCTAATTTCAGCTCATGAGTTTGAGACCCATGTTCAACTTTAATTCTAGTGAGAGCCACTTTTCCCAATGTCCCTTTACAGAGGGGATTTGCAGGGTGCAACAGGTAGTAGCTACCTAAAGATGTGAGAATTTTTCCTGGTTGTACTCTATCACAGGCACTTATCCCACAAGTTAGTTTTGAAGAAGCAGTGGGTTCAAAAGAACCTGAGTTTTGAAAACCAACCAACATGTCTTCATCCTTTCTGTGCAAGATTGAATTATCTACGCTTTAATAAATATTCTTGGTTACCACTTTTTTGCATAAACTGCAGAGTGACAAGAATTCTCTGGGCTGTGGATGACAACACAAATATTTGAAGAATGATTGTGGGAGTTGGGGAGGAAGGCAGACTGCCTTGGGAGACAACTGTCTAAGATAGGGAGAGTCAACGTGGAAAACTCCCATGGTTCTGTGCCTAGTTATGTTAATTCATATCTGTCTGTTAAACCCTGTTCACTCCCCAGTTCCAGAAAATGCTATCCTGTTTGCTCCCCCATTGGTCCTCTGCTGTGAATCCCTCCTATATGTTCTTTCCATTGGTTTAAGCCCTGTCCATTCCCTCCAACTCCGCCCTTGAGCCCCTACCTGAGTGGACCCTCCGTACCCTGATCCCTCCTCCCTTCCCCCTGTTAAATACTGTATTCCCTTTTGTTCTGGGCTCCCACCTCTGGCCCCCCTCCAGCATGCGGTTGTGCTCCTGCATCCCCCCCAGACCCTTCTCCTTTCCCCCCCCCCAATAAACCGTCCTGGAATTAGCTAAGTGGAGAGTCCTCCTGCTTTCTGGGTGAGATCTACATTACACTATCCGGGCTCGGATGGAAGGTGGGCTGAGGGAGTCGCCCAGATTTATGCGGGTGCCCTGACAGCACCGGTCCGGGAAAGCCTCGAGGAGGTAACCCACAAATGATGACACAGAAGTTGTTTTCTTTTGGACATTATAATTTGCAGGAATAAAAATCTACTCTAGAAAGCCACTGTGCTTAATCCAAATATTCAAGATGTGTAGTTACTTAAGAATAAACAAATTTAGAGTTTTCTAGAACGTTATACTTACAGCTTTCTAGCTGCAGTTGGCATGTTTGTGTGTCCATAGGGTATTTTGACAGGTCCATGTTACAGGCAACAGTAGTAATGATTCTGTAGGAAGAGAAAGAACTCTGAAAATTGCAATAAAAGCATGTTTTACACAGCAAACTGGATCATAAAGCTCTACTCTGTCAGTTAGATTATTTGGACCTATGATATGAATTAACTGAGAACCCTCAAGAACAAGCAGTCTCTGCAGCCACCCCAATGAAAATGTAGCCCAAGGAGGAATTTTGCTTTGATCTGGTGGGATATAGAGTGAAGATTCACTTTTTTTGTCCCATTGCTACAATTTGCTCATCTTAAGGAATCAGCACTTGTGACATGACGCGTAGTGACTAACTGCACACATACTCTGGCTTTCTCTGATGTGCAGGTAGGTGAGTTTTACTCTGCAGCTGAGGTAACTGGGACCCAGTTAATGCAACCTAAGGAGAGCCCTGTAGGAATTGCTAACTCAAGTGCTGTGCACCTTCTTGCACTTCATGGGAAAATACATTTCTTGGTAAAAAAACAGAAGTCATCAGTACATGGCACTGGATAAGCAAATGGTTTCCCACTATCAGCTGAACTTTTACTTTGTCATGTCCTCCTTCCATTCATCCCCTGTCCCCATCTGACTGGATTTTTCCCCAGTGACACCTGAACTTATGAGCTTTCTGAGTAGGTCTCAAGACACAGCATGTACTGTGATGGGAGATCCTGATCCTTGACTGGCATTTCTGGAAGCCAGAACAGAGGGAAATGGATCGGCAGAGAATGATCACAGCTGGCTTGTTGACCCCAGACTCACGAACTGCATTGTCTGCAGCACAGACAGACAGCAGGAGAGAGCTCTCCTTTGCTCTTACTTAGTTTTTTCAGCTAGCTGAGGCAGAGAAATTCTCCAGACTGTGTTTTTTTTTTCTTTTTCTTGGAACTGTTCAAACCTGCTCTGGACTAAAAACCCAGAAAAACACCAGGAGCTCATGCCTGTGGCTCACTGGGGTTGGGACGTGGCGTTTCCAGTGCCAGAGGGACTGATAGAGCCTGGGCGAGCCAAGCTACACCCCATGAAAAGGACTTTCTGAATTTGCCATCTCTTCAGAACAGTGAGAGGTTTTATTGTTTAATATTAATAATCTTTCATGCTTGTGAATACTTTGCTTGTTAAATAACCAGGTTTTTCCTCTTTTCTCCAAGGAAATCTTTTCCTGAACCAGTTGTCGGAGGGGCCACTTGAATCTGCTTTCTAGAGGAACTCCTTTGGGAGTTTCCTCCCAAATTTGCCCTAAACCAGGACAACAGTTTGTGGTCATAAATGAGTTATGTTTTCATCCCACTGCTGAAAGTGGTCAACAGTCCCCAAACAGCAAAGCAGTTTCAAAATGACCATTTCTGTGCCGGACACACAGGAATACATGTGAAGTCTCTCAGGCATATTCCAATCTTATCTCGTTAAATAAAAGTTTTTTCACTCTCTGTTATACTAGAAATACTTGCAATGTCCAGACTCATTGCAATTTGTACAGGTTCTCCTGCAGAGGGAATTAAATGCTTCAGCAGAGAGAAGGGAAGCGTGAAGGGCACAATAAAGCCAGTCAGGATGCTGTGCAGGGTGGGCACTGTCCTCAGCCTCCCTCACTGTCACTAAAACTGCAGAGGCCCAGAGGGTCAGACACAATTTCAGCACATAAGGCTCACAAATTCTATGAACTAAAATGCAGTTGTCACTGTTAGGGAGCTGGAGTTCTGTTTGGTTATGGTAGGAGGGGCAAATAACCATTAGCACTGGCTGCAAAGCTTAGCAGTTTAGATCAGCAGCAGTTTAGATCAGTGGCATTTCCCAATGGATAGGCAGCCAGGGCCACTTTGTCCCTTGATCCCAGCCCACATCAAGCATGGAGCAGCCAGGCCAGGAACCTCTGCACAGAGCACTTCCCACAGCTCAGGGAGGGCAGGGCAGCCCCGGTTCCTGAGGAGGAGCCACAGAGAGGAGAGAAGGTCCCTGATTCCCGAGAACAGGCACTCATGAAATGAGGAGGAGCAGCGGCCTCTGCCCGGTTCCAGCTCGCACCCGAGAGAGATCCGCGAACCGAGAGCCGGCCCTGAGCCGCGAGCGCCGGGAGCCACCGCGAGAGGGCAGCACCGCCCGGGACACAGGGACAGCGACACGGGGACACGGGGACACAGGGACACGGCGGCATAGAGACACGGGGACACGGGGACACAGGGACACGGCGGCATAGAGACACGGGGACACAGCGACACGGCGGCACAGAGACACGGGGACACAGGGACACGGGGACACAGCGACACGGGGACAGAGGGACACGGCAACACGGGGACACAGCGACAAAGAGGCACGGGGACACAGAGACACGGGGACACGAGGACCCCACTCCAGGCCGGGCTCCGCTGACGACGGGGGAACGCGGGGCTCTGAGCGCGGCTCGGTGCTTTCCAGCACAGCTCTCTCTGCCTGGGTGACAAAACAGCAGTGACTTTCCTCGTGGAACTGCTGAAACACCTGTTCATCATATGAATCACAGCGAGGAACGACCAATGGATGCAACTTCTGAAACTCTTTCCAGGTGGTTTTGGCTCTGACTGTTTGTTTCAAGCGTTCATAAATATATTTCATTTGCAGAAGGTGTGTATTTTTTAAAGCAGCTGTTCAGCTCTGTCTATTCAGACTTGAGCCCACTGCATTTACTGACCAGGGGACACAACTGTGAGGTCTCGAACTCTGGGGGAGGTCACACCAGAGTCCTAGCCGGTTTTGTTTAACATTTGTTGCAGATGCAGTGGGTCTATGTTATGTTGTAGAGAAGCATCTGCTCATTGGTGTCACAGGATTTAGAGGAGCTTTTCTAGCCCTGCATCAGGTCAGCCATTCTAGGCAGAACAAGATGGTAAATTCTGTATTGGCTCAGACATTTATTACCATGGCCAGAAAAAAGAAGCAGCTCAGGGCTGCCAGTAGCAGCAGGTCAGTCTACAGTGGGAAATATCCATGGCCTCGTGAAAGCTGATGGGAAATTTTTCTGTCAAGCAGGGTTTCATTAATGGTTCAGGCTCAAAACCAAAATTAATAGGAATAAAAATGGTCATTGCTGTTTCTTAACCTTTCAATGATAGTTTTCAGGTTCTGAATGTAATTTTGAGAAACCCGTTCCTCTGTGTGATGACAGCACTCACCTGGAAGGTGGGAGACCTGACACCCAAATTGCTCAATAGCCTCAGATATGTTCCTAAATTCCTGCCTGCTCCCAACTCCCTAGTGTCTCACCAAGGTTTGAAACAGATTTGTGTCTCAGTGTGAGGTGAAAGCATGTGTCAAAAGTCAATATTCCTGGCTAGAAGAATGGCTTTGTTCCTCTATAGCTGCATAAATAGCTATAATAGCTGTACATGACCAAAAGTAAAGCAGAAAATCACAAGGGTCAGGCTCTAAACAAAAGCTTGTACACTTAGAGCAGAATTTAATTATTTAGTCAGGTTTTTCATAGAGATGTTAAAGTTTACAAATTCCCTGCTCTTCACCTCACAGCTGGACCTGTTCCCAAACCCCACACATACGTGCACCAGCTATTCTAGACAGTAGTGGATGCACAGAAAGGAGGGCAGCCTGGGACACCAATTTAAAAGAAACACAACCTTTGAAACTGCAGCATCCTACAGCGAAGTTAAAGCCTGCTCTCCCCTCCACATGAGCATTTTGCTTCCTTGTGTGGAGCCAACATACCACCAAAGTAGGGCTGGAGGTATTTGTTGTACCCCATGGTGAGGTTCTCAGATCCAGGGAGGGATGTTGTACCCCTGCCATGCAAGCTGGATCCATGACCCAGAGAGCTCCTGGGGACACAAACACCAACTGTTACATGCTGGGCTGGGCACATCTGGTGTGCAGCTGCAGCTGCTTCTGGCTTGTGCTCAAACAAACAAACAATATAAAATAGTTATTAAAACCAAGTAGGTAATTGAAATCACATGCATTTGCTCACATTGCTGTCTTGGCTGAACAATTAGCACCTTCAAGAGGTGTGAAAATGGCAAATTGCCTCGGCTGATGGCTACAGGTTGCACACACAGTATCTTAAAAATATTCTTAAAATACCACAGAAAAATCAAGCAAGACCTGTAGATCACAAGCCTGAGATATAAACCCCAGTCTCCCCTTCCCCCTCCTTGTAGACTCTATATAAGGAATATGAATTTCTTTTTTCCTCCATTTTATGACAACCTGAGACAAATCTTACAGCCTGACAGCTCCTCCACTCTAATCTCTAGTCCCCTAAGTAAACTTCATCCTCATAACATGTGAGTGTCAGCTTCTACAGCTGCTGTCAGGAGTAACGGAGGGGAAAGTGTCTGTGCACTTCACAGACATCCCCTCAGCTCTATGAGCAGTGCTGCTCCAGCTGCTGGGTATACTGAGGGTCCAACTCTAGATTACAATGTCAAAACTTACATTTTGTTGCTGGTCACTGAAAGTAGGAACTGTGTTATGAGACTGACAGATCTGCACCCTCACACAGACAGTGAGAGGGATGGGGTTTGGACTGAAAAAGGTGAGTGTTAAGGCGCAGGGTGGCACAGCCTCACCTGAGAAAAGTGTAACCGAGTGAAGGCTTTGTTCTTGCTTTGGGCAGGAGGAGGTGGGAGGCAGAGCCTTTGCTGCTTCCAGTGCCAGGACCCTGCTCTGGGTAGGAAGCAGCCATGGAGTTACTCACTGCTCTCACCAAGGGGTTTTCCTCTGTTTCCTTCACAGCTGGGTTAATAGGACCTTGGAGCTGCAGGATTTAGACTAAACAGGACCTTACAGCAGAACCAGGTTTTGCACAGTATATATGTAAATACTTCAACAAATTTGGAACTTGTACATCCAAGGATGGTAATAACAGAGCTGGGAGCCTTGTGGGAGGCATTTCTGGTAAGAAACTACAACCTGTGCTGGTTCTGAACAGGAAATCAGGGGTTGCACTGTTAATGGACATACTATGGTTTAGGGACCTATGCAGATTGCTCTCTCCTATACCACATCCCTGACTGCACCCTTGGGTGGGCTGGATAACTGGAAGCATAGTTTCGTTCTGACCCACATTACTTATGTGAAACATCATTCAAATATTCCCTTTAAAACAAAACAAAAACCCTCCACTTACCTTTGGGTTGGAAGGAAAAGACACAGACCAAAGAAGGAAAAATATATGCAGAACATGTCTGGAGATTGTTTCTATATTTGCTCTGCTGGTCTGTAAAGAAGAAAAGAAAGACAAAGTTTTGTGGTTTAAGAAAAATTATTTTAAGGGAAGGAGACAGGGAGAAGAAATGCTGCATAGTCAAAACCATCACAGAGTGATGTTTAACATACCTGATATACAGTGGCTCCTGCCCTTTTTCCTGGCTAGTATAATTTTTCAGCATGTTTTATCACTTACCACATAAAAAACCCTGGTGAAGGCTCAGGTCTTGAAGTCCTTGACAAATTCTAGCTATCCTAACAGTATGGAATGGCAATTAGCTGATGTTGAGAATGGCACCACAGGAAGGGATTGATTAAATAGGAAAATGTGTGGGTAGTTCCCAGAGCAGTCAGACTCTGAAGCCAAGAGAGATCCTATCCACAGATGGCAGTTTCAGCCTCTTTTAGTCCCAGGCTCCCCTGCCCAGCCTCACAGAAGTGCTGTAACTCTGTGCTCTATTGATTGTACGTGGAATAAACCCTGCTATTAACAGCAACGCTGGCAAGCCACACACCGTGCAGCAGAGCATGAGGTCATTGCACTTCAGAGGGGTTTTGTTGACTTTTCTGAGAGTGGAACCAAGTTTGGCTGCTGGCCCAAGACTCCTAGGACTTGTACTGGCCTTGGAGCAGGTGCCACAGTGGCAGCTCTGAGATGTGCTCTGCTCCACTCTGACCTCCAGCTTCCTGCTGGAAGTGCTGCTTCAGTCACACACCTTTTTTTCAGACCTAGCACCTCTTTCAACACACATGGCATTGAGAGCTTCATCTTCCAATGTGGCTGCACCATAATAACCCAAACATCACAAGTTTTCTGCTTAGGTTAGATCCTTCCTGTAGTAGGTCTCCACGGCCCAGAAGACACTCTGCCTCCTCAGCCAGATGCACAGCTCTGGTGCTGTGCCATGGTGACACACACCACAACCGCAGGAACTGCCGCATCTTCTGCGATGCGTAAGCAGGACCATTGTCGGTTTTCACAACGGAAGGATCAATGCAATGAACTTGGCATGTGGAAACAGCTTGCTGAACCTCCTCCAGCACTCGACGTGCCTCAGGGGTCAATTTGCGAGGTGATTTCAAACCAGTGTCTCCCTTCAACAAATCAAACAGGGGAAACAGTTGTGCATTGGTCAGTCCCAAATAGGGACGCACCCAGGTGATGACACCTACCAATTTCTGAACATCATTCAGTGTCTTCACCGACTGCACAAATTGCACCTCCTGGTGTCGGATTGTCCGTTCCAGAATTTTGACTCCCAAATATTTCCAGGGAGGTTGCTGCTGCACCTTTTCTGGAGCCACCTGCAGCCCATGAGCATGCAAAGCATCGAGGAACCGAGGCTGAATCCTCAGCAGCTCATCCTGGGTGGACGCGGCCACCAAAATGTCGTCCATGTAATGATACAGATGGGCATCAGGAAACTGCTTGCGAACTCCAGACAAGG
>WBNO01020711.1:0-22570 GCA_013400575.1 Peucedramus taeniatus
AATAATGTTCTCCACCCTTTCCCAAAGAAAAAGGCTTGCATCCATATCCTCATTATCAATTCTGTTCTTTTAAGTTACCATAATAGAGATTAACAAGACAAGACAAACACTTCTCAAAGACCGGAAGAACTGATTTTTCAGAGGCAAGAAATCTACACCTCAACTGCTCCCAGGCAGACGGAGCAGCTGCATGCAGTACTTGGCTGTGAAAGAAGGAGTTAGCATCACTGAGTGTAAAGATTTTTCATCCTGAATTTTCAGGCTGACGTAAACAGAGCAAAGGGTACTTCCGAAGTTGAGGAGGAGTTTAGATTTGTTCTGTCCCTGGCTCTTACACTCAAGCTGCCAACAATCCAATCTTGACTATTATACTTAAGCTACTAACAAGGGGATTGGAACTTGTGAAATATGCACTGATCTCTTGTGCAGTGGACTAAAAGAGCTGATCATTGCCTCAGCCATATGATAATCCTAATGACTAGACTTTTTATTAGGACAAGGAATTTACTTGTTGTTCCTTTTGTTTGGAAGGCAGAACTACCAAATAAATTCATAATACTATATTTTGATAGCAGATAGGGACAACTGAGACCATGGTTTGATAAGTTAAACAATTCCCAGCCTCAACATCTATTATAAATACTGATAAGAAATGTTATGGTATTATCATACACTCATTGACCTCTCTCTGTTCAAGCTGCTGTTGAAAACTGATCTGATATAAAAGAGAACAATGAAGAAGTGCTTTAATAAAATTGAGCGGTATCATCCAACTGCTTGGCCTGAGCAAGGCACACTTCTGAGAAGATATAAATTTTTATAAATAAAATAAACTATCAATTCCAACTTCAATATTCGCATAAAGATTCATCTAAGAGCCTGAATTCTTCTCTGAGTTGACAGAAGTCTGTGGGACTTTACAGAAACAGGTGAAACCTGTCTAAGCAAATGGTCCTACTGGATCACAGTTTAATTTTTAAGTAGCAAGTGTACAATCCAAGTACATCAGCCATTTCCAAATTATTGCAATCACAAATGTGCACATTCAAGGCCTGTCACCTACTGCTATTTTAGAAGATTACAGTGGAAAGCGGGAATCTGCACAAACAAGCACCTATTCATGTGTTTCACTGGTAATCCCACTGACCCTGAGGGGTCTTGGCATGCAAAAAGCCTCTACACAAATAAACTAGCTCTGTTTTTACTTGACTTTCTAACATAATATCATGTATACTTTTACATAAGCATGTTTTATGAAAGTACTTTGCTATTACTCCTTGGCAGCATTGTTGGTTTTTAGACAACCATCCTCAAAATGCATGTAACAGTATTTAGGAATATCTGTGATATTAGAACCATAGGGATCGATCTTTTAGTTTTGAATTCTCCTGCCATTGATACCTGTAACCTGACATTGATACAAAAGGTTTTTTAATTTCATGATTGTCCAATAAGAAATGCAATCAGATTTTTATAATCAGTAGCATGAATGTTATTTCATAGGGTCATGGATTTGATTTGATATTTTGATTACATCACCTCTAGGATTCCTAATAGGATGTGTGTAGAAAAGTGATTTCTTGAATTTTTGCATTAATATACATCATCCCTTTCCTGCAGAATGTTGTTTTATTTCTTTTCCTGCTGGAGTATAACAGCATATAAAATCTGAGGCCAAACAATGAAATAGCAGTCAAAAAGGTTAAGGATCCTTTGATCAGTGTATTAAAGACTTGTTCACAGATGAACTATTGGGCTTCCAAAGTTTTGTGTTAAAAGTTAATATGCTTAAGATAATCAATCTCAGCTGCACTAGACCTTCAGTAATTTTGTTTCTATCATCAAACGAGCCTTATGGGGTTGAATATAGTGGTAGTTCATAATGAAGCACTTCGTATAGAAGCAGCTGTCTCCTCACCTGTTTCCCAGTTCATCTAGAGGCCTGGAGAAATTCTTCAATTTAGCAAGCAAACTTAAGTCATTATTAGAAATGACAGGGAAACCTGATGAAATTGTACTTTCAATTGGAAAACAAAATTGCAATCAGACCAACATGATTTCCTCATGGTCTGACCATGCTAATGCCAAGTCGAGACATGGGCAAATGTATTTAAAAGTCATAATGGAGTATTACCATGCAATCTCTTTTTACTGGCCCTTATTAATATAAAACTTCAATTTGCATGTAAATGCGGTCAACTTTCATATCATCAAAATACATGAGGCCTGGGAAAGTAATGAATTGAAGTTTGATGCGGCAATTACGGACGTTTATAAAGAATTTTAAAGAGGTCATTCTAGCCTTGGCTGAGAAAATGAGGAAATCAACAGGGAATATTGTCAATATAGCAACAGTGGGAGTTGGAGTCAGTCCCAGGTGTTAGAAGGCCAGATGATGATTAATAGAGAGGGAGTATGAAGCCTTTCACCCAGAAGGACTGGGCTGGACCTGAGGCTCAATAACAGAAATCTCATGAAAAGGTTCTTGCTGGGTTCCCACTTTAGCTGCCTCGAAATGTGTTCCAGAGGGAATAAAGTAGCAAGTGTTTATGAGAGAGAGCAGTGCTGAAGGTTTAATTGGGCTCTACATCCTTTCAGCTCCCTTCAGTAGTTGATATGCAGTTTAACCTTTTTTTCCCCACCTCAGATACTTCAGTGCCACTGGGATTTTAATAAGGCACTAACTTGATAGCTTGGAAAAACACTGACTTTGCTGCTAAATTGAGTTAAACTGCTTTATGGTGTCCTAATGACAATTTTTAAATCTCTTATTTCTAAAGAAAGAAAAAAACCCTAAAAATGTTTTAATATTGCTTGAAGATTTTTTTAAATCTAAAAACTGGTTCACGGAGGGTTTCTTTTCTTCTCTGTTCAGTGAAAAATTTCAGATGGAGAAGAAATTTAAATGGGTGAAAAAAATCAATTCCAAAATGCAAACAGAGCAAACAGTTGTACTTTAAAAGAATATCCCACTTTTATTAGGCAAAAGCCTTCTAAAGAGTGGACACAGCCCTGTGGCATCTGATGAGAGGGGCTCAAAACAGGGAGGAATTAGTTTTTAGTAGATAATGCACCAATGATTCGAATATCGTCACCACATAACATTGTGTGTTTTGGAATAATTGCTTAAAACAACCTGAAATAAATTAAACATTTCCCCAGAGCTGACATTCCAAACCAGCAGTTCCTTATGCACACCCAGCAAAGGTGTCACAAATTCCATACAGAACCCAAAACCATGAAGGACCAGGCCCCAGGTTCCTCTTACTCTCTCAGGCTGGCACTTTTCTTGTGGTGGCAGCTGATTGACTTCAGCATGCTATGGCTTAGTTTTTCCATCTATAAATAGTAATCTATAGTGTGCTTATTTTCACAGGATTGGTAATGAAGTTTAATTAATAAATATTTATTAAGTGCTTTGGTATCTTAAAGTGGAAAGTGATAAAAGTGGATTTTTTTTTTATTTTAGCATTGTCAGGTAAAGCAAGCCATGTATCTGGTAAAATGTTTCTTCTGCACAAATAAAATCAAGGTTGCTGGCAAGGATCATAGAAAAGTAAATGATGGAATAAAAATCAATTCATCTACAGAACAAGATTAATTTTAGTTTTCTTAATTCCTTCTACTCCTGTTTTCTTCTTTTGTTCTCAAAACTTAATTCTCAGTTACGGTATTTCTAATAAATCTCCAGATTAATTAAACATTTTAGGTTACATTAATTAAAGCAAGATAAGCAATGACATTCAAGATTTCTTGGATGCTACAGTACATTGTAGAGAGAGAATAAGTTTCAATGAAGTTTAAGAACCAAATAAATAATCTGACCAGCACTTTTAAATTGTATTATTAGAAGTGTTTTTTATTGTCACTTCCAGTTTTCATAGGAATGCATTTTTGGTTCTGTAGCTCAAGTAAACATTGGAAAATATTCACTGGCAAACTGAAATTCTCAGAGCACAGCATCTCTTTCCCTATTACTTTACCAGGCTTATAGACAGACTATTGTCCCAAGGGATGGCATGGTAAATGAATGTTTATATTTCTGTAACCCTTGAGACTCCTTGGCCTAAACATTTGTAACTCTCAGTGATTTGAATGACGAGTGATAAAGGGACTGCTGTTATTAAACAAGGAAGGTTTAAAATATTAGAGGCAACATTTATGGTCTACTACAGAAGTCTAGTTTCTTAAGCCCTTTCCTGATAAATTTACAGGATCTGATATGTAATCAAGAGAAGCTATAATTTTTCAGTATGCCTGAGAGCAAGTCTGATGAAAAAAGAAAATATCAAGAATGTAGGGAAGGTATTAAATCTATTCTAAGCTTTACACAGATTTTAGTAATTAGGATTTCTCTTACTTTACTGTAAAAGACGGGTCCATTTACGCATGATCAGTCATTACTTATGTAGTTGTATCAGTGTTATCTGGTATTTTATTCAATATTTGACACCATAAACAGTTAATAACACTTAATCTTGGTGAATAAAGCAAAAGTCTTTTTGAAAGACAATAAATTTATGATCCTACTTTGTAGGGTAAGAAAAAAAAGCAAAACAAACCCAGAAGTCTGAATCTTCATTAGATGACTGATAAACTGGACTTGTAGACAAAACAAATTTAGAAAATCCTGGAAAATTTTCTTTTTCTTTAGCTGGAAAAATACTCTGCAATATAATAGAAATTAGGATGAAAATAGAAACCCTAATTTTGATAATTAAGTAACAGTATAGGAAAAAATACCAGATAGCAGTATACTACATTTGGGGAATGTCTTATGCAAAAGCACACATTAACAGACCACAGATTTTGTAGACAAAAAGACTCCAAAAATTTGAATCTATAGAATTTAGGAAATACCACATAGAGAATGATTTGAATCAAGCACCAAGGAAAGCATTGAGGAAGCAGTGATATTTTGATACAAGTGTTGATTCCAGTTTGGAAGAAAAATGACATTAAATCCATGGACTAGACTAATATGGAACACTCATCACTGTTTCACCCCTCAAAGCTGCTCTTAATGATCCTCACTGGATTCTATGCTATGCACCATCAGAGAGATGTGGGTTCTTATATCCCCAGCATGAAAACACTCAACAGATCCAATTTCCCAACTTGATCCCACAACTAGTGAGATTTGCCACCACTTCTAGGAGAGCATATCCCTATTTTTAGTTGTAAACAGGTCACTAAGCACTACAAACACAAGAACCTTGGTGTTATAAGGAGCCATGAGGAAACACAATGAAAAGAAACTCAAGTGGGAAGAAGAAGAGAGTTCTCATCATTATTGGTCAGGGTATTTATTCATTAATAAATTATATAGTCAATAGACGGGAACAGAACTAAATCCAGCTAACAAGGAACGGAAATTTATGTATTAGTTTAATTATTCTTCTGGCCTTTATAAAAGATCTCAATATAATCTGTCTGACTACACTATGATTTGTTATTACTAATCTTCCTGGATAACTAGAGTTCTTAGGAAGATTTGAAGACCACCCTTTCCCTCACTATCTTTAAATCACAAAAGACTTTAGGTGCCTAAGCATCTGTTTGGCTATTCAGCCTGAAGTGCATCTAAGCACACAAAAAAGTGCCTCCAGAACTTGTTATGTTAAAAATAACATAAAAGAAAAATTTGCTCTGTTGTAGAATATTCTTGGGATTTATTTTGACTTAAGTGTCTTTGGGAGTTATTCAGTACTTGCACCCTTCCCTGAGATTCATATACTTGTGATTTAGAAAATAGAGGTTGTAAACATTAGAAACGCTAAAGAATTAATCTCTCATGGGGAACTTCTTGTTTATTTCAAAAGCTAACACTTGTACTATGGGTAGGTGATCTCCTGTGTTCCAGCAGCATAAAAGCTCATAAATGGCTCAGATATCTGGGGGTAATGTACGTAGTCATATGCCCAAAGTCCTAGGGATGGGCATGTGCATCCTGGAAGGATGACAAGATGAAGAAGGAAAGCACAAGCAAGTAATTTTCAGAGACGCCAGTAGGTGATGTGGATGTCTTGGCTCATATGCAGCTTATCTTAATCAGTCATCCTGAGTGCAATCACAACAAAGAAAAAATTTAGGAAAAAAAAGTTGTAAAGCACTGAAAGAAGAAATTTTTAATACATTAAAAAAGAATCTACAAGAAACAAAAACAAAACAAAGAAAAAGCCACACAATATTTTTATAGAGGAAGGATTACTAGACAAGACTGTTCTTCAGCAGATTTCTAAACCTGAAGCACATATTGTCTTATCCTTTTAAAAATTTATTAATTATTCTATTACTAATTCTCACAGTACTGCCTTTCATCTTCATAGCTGATAAACATTCAACACAAGAAATTTCCTTTGGATTCTATTTCACACGGATATTCTGCTTCTCAAACCAAACATTCACACAAAATATCATGTAAAACACAAGTGGAACTTCTTACTCAAACTCCCTTGAGAAAATCTGCTTTCTTTGTTCTCCTCCTTTTCTCTACTCAAGTTTTACTCCTTCATACCACCTACTTAATTTGCCTTCAAGTTTCTTTGCTCCTCTGCTTCATTTCACATATCTTTGACTATGTCTCCACCTCTATACTAACTATACATACGTTTTTCTTACTCTCTAGTTCATAACTTCTGTCATTTCAATAGATGTTTCACATACTGTTAAGTTCTTCTAGCCCCTTTTTCTTCATAATCAATCTCCTTTCCTGGTCTAGCTTCTTTTTTTTCTCCACCACTCCTTCTTTTGTGCCTCAGAAGGTTTCTTTGCATATGCCTCTTTTCTCCTGTCCCTTTACCTCACCTTTCTCTCATTTCTCTTTTACTGCCTCCAAATTCTTCCAGGTCTGTTGCTGAATCACCTGTTCTCAAGACCCACGAAATATGCCACATGATGCGCAGAAGCAGTTCTTGCTATCTTAAAGGTTATGCGTTTCCGAAAATATATGTATGCACTTTAAGATAAGTTCGATTTTTAAAAGATAATAATTTATGCTATGCTACTGTAGAGCAAGATAACAAAGTTATTACAGAAATAAGACTATCAATGTCTTTTTGAGACTCTAAACCCATATGACACAATATATTTTTCTCATCAATGTTGAACAGAAGATGTTTGGAGAAAAGTCAAAGTAATACTTTCTGCTCTATATTCTAGATAGAGTTATGGGGACTACCCCACTATAGGTTTCGTGTTGGGTTCATTGGCCAAAGAAGTTTGTCTTAGCAGATTTATGAACTGATTCTGGATTCTATAGAGTTCATCTCTCTGTCATATTACAGAAATCTTGCTTGAGGAACTAACAATAACAGAATCACCAAATCTGATCCTAGCTAAGGGGTAGAAGCTATATTGCCTTCTAAGGGCAGGTAGCTTTCCATCAATATGCAGATTTAGCTGGTTATCAGTAACTGAGAACAGACCTCCCAGTGATGCAGCTGCAGGGGAGTTATGCCTTTTATGTACTGAAAGGTCACAATTTATTCTGACCATAACACCTCTTAATCCTTCTGGCTTTCCAGGTTCATTGGACATGAGAAAGGAGGGTATTCTGGTTGGATGATCCAATGTGTAGGTTAGCTGACCTTGGAGCTCTGCTACACATTCAGAGGCTGAAGCTTTTGTTTGCAGCCTTCAGTTCAATGTCACTGTTCAATCAACAGAGCAACAGGTGAGATTTGTTGCTCGTTGCTCAGTTTTTGCTCTTTACTCAACTTTTTCATCACTGATTTGGGTTACAGTGATTTAGATCTCTGGAGTTTCCTATATGTTGAGCTGCAATAATGATTCTTTTCATTGCCTGAATGAAGCAGCTCTAGAAGTTTTCAGTGTAACAAATAATTTTCCAATGTCACTTTTGTACAAAGCAGGTTGTTTCATTAAAAGTCTGTACCACCAGGTTGGGTTTTTTTTCTGTTACATGTTAAGCATAAACAAAAGTGAATCCTTCTCCTATTTGGTGAAAAAGCTCAATCATCGTCCTGCAGAAGATCCAGACAAGCCTTTATACAAAGAGTAAGAGCACAAAAATGTTTTCATATTTCATAACTATCATAAACTGATCATTCCTTGCATATGGACAAATATGCTACTGTTTGTCTCTGAAATTTGCCAGCTACTGTATGCAAGATGCTTTTATTGTCTCTCCTCTCCCATTTTTTCTGTGCCTATTAGATGCATAGTTGAAAGCTTTTGAATCCTTATTCATAGAAGAAGGATCCAGTTCAAGAGATGTTATATGTTGATGTAATGAAAATAGCTACAGCAAGGATGTGTGATACAGGTAAGCTCAATGTATATATAAACTACGTACATATTCTAACAGAATTTATGGTATACGTATATGCATATTCTAATAACACAATAGCTTCTGCCCCAAAGGCCTTCAATGTAAATAGAAGAAAATCACAGTATTACAACAGAGATTGAAAACAAAATAGTACTAACTATAACTCGCAGCATGAAAAGCAGTAATGACAGCACCTCGTCTTTCTTTACACTGAAGTACATAGGTACCTGGGTAGACAAGTTTACTTGTATGTATAGATAGCACAAGAGAGCAGAGATATGAAGAAGGATAATGATCTCTTTTTTTTCTCTGAAATTAAGATTAGTGTATCAATCCACAGAAAAAAAAATACCCTTTTTTTTGGAAGTGTTATTATTTGCCTCATTGCTTATATAATTTTTTCCCCCCAGGTCCTTCTATATTTAAGCACTAGTTCTAATTCTTTATTTGTGGGACTTATTTTGACTATAAAAGTATTCAGACATTCTTTTTTCAGTCTTAGCTACTAGCACTGTCTCTTTAGATGCAGAATATAGATTTTCTGTTAACTGTTATGATAATCTCACTGCCATTGCTATGTCATGGTTTATCAAGCTGTTGATTTGTGAACCACCGATTGTGATCACATACATTTTGAACTAGTATTGAAATCTCCATCTTTGCATTTCATTTTGCCTTGGAACTGGTCATTAACAGTTTATTCTCCTTCTTTGACTGCCTCTGAATGAGAAAGATTATGATAATTGTGTGTTTTTCAGTGATTTCAGAAAAAAAGAAAGAAACATGATCATCATCTGTGATAGTTTGTTTGACTTAAACATTAATGGTATTTGGGTTTATCTCCCGTGGTTACTGTGGGCAAGAAACTAACCACATAATGTTTGCATTCTTTAACTTTTTTTTTTTTACTCCCTTTGCATGACATAATTCTTTACAAGACCCAACTCTTTACAACACACCCTCCTTTTCCTATATTTATTGCTTTTGGCCTAACAGTATGCATGCAGTCCCTAGTGAACACAAAACTCAGTTTTTCAATGCATCCCAAAGAGAACCATGGGAATTCTCTAATAAGAAAAATTATCCTTCCTTCTATAGAAGGGAATACCTCTGGATGAAGTGGAAATTGAACTTGTCTTGACTGCCAGTCAATTCTAGAGTGAGTTTCAGAATGGTCTTCTAAATTTTTGGTAGTCCTGTTGCAGTCTTGCTGTGATTGGCTAGAGAACAATAAAATAAAATCTTATGCCTCATCCTAGTGTGTGGTACTATACTAGACAGCAACTAATAATTATAAAAGACAGGAAAAATGAGGATAACTGCAGACTTTTATTATAATAATGCCATTATCAGGCTGATGATGGAAATAATTGTGTAGTTGTTCTTCCAGTTGGCATTAATCTTATGTCATACTTAGGTAACACAGACAAACAAAGCAGACCAACACCCACAAACACACATCCTCCCCCCCCCCCAAAAAAAAAAAAAAGAGGAAAAAGAAACAAAACCCACAAAAGAACACCCAACTAATACAAACCTTCTCATATGGACCCCTCACTTCAAGAAAGACATTGATGTGCTTGAGCATGTCCAGAGAAAGGGAATGGAGCTGGTGAAAGGTGGGGAGAGTAATTTGAGAAGCAGCTGAGAGAAAGGGAAACTTGGGAGACCTTATCACTCTCTACAACTCCCAGAAAGGAGGCTACAGCTAGGTGGGTGTTGATCTCCTTCCCCAGGCAGCCAGAGACGGGACCAGGGGAAATGGCCATAAGCTGATCCAGGGAAGGTTCAGGTTGTTCATCATGAAGCCTTTCTTCATGGAAAGGGTTGTTAAGCATTGGAATGGACTGCCCAGGGAAGTGATGGAGTCACTGTCCCTGGAGGAGTTCAAGAAATGGTTGGATTTACTGCTAAGATTTAGTTGACATGGTAGTGTTAGGTGAAATGTTGGACTCAATGAACTTGGAGGTGTTTTACAACCTAAATGATTTTGTGATCTCTGAAGTATAATGAAAATTTATGAGACTTTTTTAGCAATATCACAAGTTACTGTATGACTGGTGAAAGGCTGGGAATCAAGCAACAGTTACTGGACTGGGAATGAGGGAACACAGGACTGAATATTTTGAATGAGGGACTATTTGCTTTCATTCATTTTGTTTACTCCCTTACCACAAGATGATAAAATTACAATTCTGCATTCAGACTGATGTGAAACCAGCAGGAGTAGCTACCCTATCAGGTACTACTGTTCCTCAGGAAACTCTACAGATGGCAAGGAGGAGCCAAGTATGTAGCCCCTCAGCCCAGTTTTCCTGATTCCTTGTGCAGTACTTCTGGATTTGATAGTACAATTCACAGTCATGTGGTGTCACTAGAATATTCTGCAACACAACAAAAGTTGAAAACTTGATCACACTGATAAGTGAAACACATATTAGTTGAGATTTGTATTGAACTCCATATAAAATAAATAAGACAAGGAGTTCTGTACTGATTGCATTATTCCTTTTCATATTTAATTCAACAAAACCCCTCTGTTTTAGAATCCACTTCTTACAGATATGTCAATGTCTTCAGAATTCAGAACTACTTTGTAACATAAACCAGAGGGTTGCTATAGAATTGAAGTAGTGTGCTGCCAAGTAGCAATGCCTTTGTGGATAAAATAGTTTTATTTTATTCTTTTGTGCCAACAAAAAAGACATCAAAATTATAAAGTATTTTTACTATAATATTAATGAATTCTATTGAATTCTACATTTTCATTACAATTTTTCTGAGGATGAAATCTACTTTTTAGTTTTGCAAATATTTTTCATGTTTGGTGTGTTTCATGTATGGCTGTTTGTCACATTCATATCATCTCCAAGACTTGAAAAAAAGCTTGCATTTCATAGCGTAAGATTTTACTTTTTAATCTTCTGTCAATACCAGTTACACCCTTCCCCTGATCCTCTTTTTCTTGATTTACTGAATCCTAGTTTCATTTTATTATTTTCTTTTTCTGTCTCTTACTCCATCTTTTTTCTACAATCATTTTTTAACCTTTCCCTCCTTTCTTCTACTAATTCCTATATTTCCTAATCGTGTCCTGCTTTCTCACTCTTTTGAATCAGGGAAAGCAATTATCTGTGGAAACAGCAGATAAGAGAAAGAACAAAGGATATTTATGCACAGGGCTTTTCTTTTGCATGATGTTTAGCCCTTCAAAGGTCAGTGGGGCTGATGTCCATGCAGTTAAGATTGAAAAACCTTTGATAGTCCAGAAATTTGGCAAGCTGCTGAGATGCAACTCTAAACCTTGTTTTAAAGAAAGATATGGAGAAGAATTCAGGATAATTGATAAGTGCAACTGTAAACATTTTAAAAAATATTTTTAAATGGAGACTCTGACACTGTATAAAATATTTCTACTTTGAGAAAAGTGCTGTCTACACTTGCTCCTTCTGGCACTGCATATTTGGGTTGTGACTATTTCCTGAATTGTGAAGAAAATATTCAGAGGCTCAGTAAGTTAAATTGTCATTGAGAGGGAGCAAAATGATAAAGGAACAAAAAAGTTGCCACCTGAACTCTCTGTGAGTTCAGAATGCTAGACTCAGTATTGCTAAAGTTTGCTACTTTTGTTACATATAAAACTGTCATTTTTATTAACATTATGTGTAAGGCTTTGCAATGTCATTCTGCCTAGAGACAAATATATATGAGTTTATAAACAGGTAATTCTGTTTTGTTATGATTTAGTTTTTGTTTGTAAGAAACTCACCTTCTTGCAACACCGATGACATCAAGAGGAATTACTGTAGAATTCAAAGGCACTGCATCTTTGTTGACAGTTTCAGCAGCGTATAATGTTTAATTTTTAATCTGATGAGCTATATGTGTGGCTAATGTAGTTTGCATTTAAAGTCCTTGGTACTCATTTACCACATTGAAAACTTGAAATAAGCTTAAAGTTTCAAAATAGTAAAATAAACACAAGCTTGAAATGTTAATTAGAGAATTTATTGTTAATATGATCAAGTTGTAAATACTATACTATACTCTGATCCAAGTTGTAAATACTATAGAATAGTTGTTGTTATTTTTGAATCTTTCACTTTAATAAACATAGATTAGTTGGCACCAAAACAATGATCAGAATGATTGACACTTTTAACAATGGAATTTGAATAAAAATGCTAATAAATTTACATGAGTATAAAAATGTATTTTCAGATTAAGTATAGAAAACAAGAAATATTATCAGGTCTCAAAATATATACTTTATGAATGATTTTTAAACACTGATATGAACACAAACTTTGTTCACTCTGTTCACAAATATTCCTTTCTTATTTTTTTAAATTTGACATTATTAGTGGAAAAGGAGATCACTCAACTGGTTAAATGGGAAGACATGTTTAAAACTTGTGATTAAACTTGTGATTGGTCATGTGAAAAAGATGGTAAGATTTGTTCAAAAGCTGAAAGGATGGTGTTCCTTAATTAAAACAAGTGTAAAACAAGAGTAGAACTATGCTCTTCAGTTGCTGACATTTAAGATTTCTTGAAGGCAGCAAGTTTGATAAGAATGGCCATTTTCCCCCTTCACTTGTGTTCTGGCCATTCAGTTTTGCTGTGTGTCTCAAGTAGGTTTTTCACAGCATTATACAAGAGATGGCTGCTCCAGAAACTCATGTAAACCTGGAGCAAGTTACTTTTTTACAACAACAACCTTTATGATTTTCTGATGAAACAGCTGAGCCTAATACTATGCTTTGTTAGTCCTGGAAAACTGTTGCTGTCAGTATTTTTAGGCAAGTAGACAAAAATATCTTTTGAAGTACATGAACAGCTTAAGTTTTTTGACAATAACATGCTCTTATAAAGTGATAGCTTTTACCTTGCAGGAACTAGAGAAAGTATTGTTGAAAAAATTTATTGAATCTCACACCACTAATTAGGCGTTGAAAACTGACAGCTATATTATTAGTGGGGAGCATGCGCTTGTAATTTCTTGGTTTGATTTCCTCCTCATCCTACTCCTAAGTCTGACTTAAGAGAGTTTCATGCTCAGAAGCACTTTTGTGTTTGTCATAGTTTGTCTCATTTTCATTTGCTAGTCAAAGAGTAGCAGGTTTGAATCAAATGTATGGCATAAGATGCATCATTCATCCAAGCAACCCCAGACGTATCTAAGAAACCCAATCTGTTTCTACTTTCAGTGAAGTGGGTTTATGATTTTTAGAGCCCAATTTAACTAGACAAAGAGTCTGAAGGCAGAGATGCAATGGGAAACATAATTCTTATTTGAAGTAACATCTTGAAATAAAACTTTTTGAAATTTTTATCTAAGGAGATAAGTGCAGTCTTCATTCTGAAGTAAGATGTCCAGTGGGAAAATACTGACAACTGAGCTATAAACAGGAAATGCATGCCAAGAGTAAAATAATACAAAAAATAGAATATCTCAATTTTTAAATTTAACTTACTTTTTTTTCTTCTATTTTTGTTAATTTTGTATCACAGGTCAGTTAATCCAAATTTTCTTTAAAAACACTCACTTCAAAATTATTTCATTCTCTCTATTGCCTATGAAAAGAGACTCAAGTGACTAATTCAGACACAGGCAACTAATTTTTAGTTGCCCAAGTAAGGGCAGGTGGATTTCATCCATATTCTCTTAAAAAGAGCAAATGCCCCTATTTTTTAACAATATACAGAATTGGACCAAGTAGCAAAACATATAGAAGTGAGTCTTTACATTCTTCTATTGAACTAAAGAACAATTTTGCTCAGTTTTTCACTTATTTTAACTCATATGCTGCACTATGAAACTTTTTGGGTCTACAAATGAAACTAAAGCTTAATGAAATTTGGCCTTTTTAAGATTTAGGCAAATATTAGGCAAATATTTGAGAAAACTTATTTTGTTCACCCACCTACTAACATTCAAAACCCAGAGAGTTCAAAATGCATGAGAGAAAGGAAAACATCATGTAATTTAGTTAAGCTACAAGAAATAAGGATCTGATTTCACCCATTGTGAATGGCAATGTACAAGTTTTATCTCAGGTAAGAATCTTCTTTTGAGACAACTGTTTTCCAAAGGTTCATGGACAATTTAGAGTAAAGAATAAGAGAATAAAGTATAAGACTAACCCTAAAATGTTACGGGGTCATGGGAACTTTATGAGGTTCAACAAGACTAAGTGCAAGTTCTCCACCTGAGTTGGGTTAACACCCAGTACCATTAAAGATCAAGAGCAGCCCTGCCAAGAAGGGCTTGGGGATGCTGGTGGGTGAGAGGCTGCACATTAGCTAGCAAGGTGCACTCTCCACCCAGAGAAACAAAAGCATCCTGGGCTGCACCAAAAGAAATGTGGTCAGCAGGTCAAGAGAGGTGATTCACTCCTTGTACTCTGCTCTGGTGAGATCCCACCTGGAGTACTCCATCCACTTCTGGGGATACCAACATAAGAAGGACCTGGACCTGTTGTAGCAGGTCCAGAGGAGCATCACAAAGAGGATCAGAGGACTGAAACAACTCCCTTATGAACATGGGCTGAGGGAATTGGGGTTACTCAGCCTGGAGAAAAGAAGGCTCTGGAGACACCAGATTTTGTCCTTTGAATATTTAAAGAGGGCTTATATGAAAAATGAGGACAAACTTTTTATCCAGGCCTGTTGCTGTAGGAAAAGGGATGATGTTTTTAAAGTAAAAGAAAGTATAATTAGACTAGATTTAAGGAAGAAATTTTTTCACATCGAAGTAGAGAGACATTGGAACAGTTTGCCCAAAGTGGTGGTAGATATTCCATCCCTGGAAATCTTCAATGTCAAGCTGGACAAGGCTCTGGCCAATATGATCTCATGGAAGATGTCCCTTCTCACTACAGGAGGGTTGGACTGGATGACCTTTAGAGCTCCCTTCCAACTCAAACAATTCTATCATTCTATGAGACTATGATAATGCTGGATCAATAGGATTTACTAGTATAAGACATCATATCTGAGAAGGGTAAACATAATTTAAAGTATTTCTTGTCTGCCTCATAGGGCTCATGGTAGTTAATTGTGCCAATTGAGCAGGAAAATATACCATGTCTCTTTCTTGGGAAATTATAGTCCCTCAAGTAGAAAACATCCTCCACAATACTGTGTCTTTTTATTGTTTAGTCAATTAAATAACATAATGTTTTAATATAACTCCTGTGAATTTTCAAATTTCACCAGTGACATTCCTGTTATCCCATGAGTCCTCAAAGGTAACCAGAGGAAAATTATTCTTGATTTGGGAACAGAAATAAAGAAAAAGTTGTTTAATGAAGTTTTCAAACCTCATATTTTATTCATATTTATTTCATACCCACAAATCATTTTGATTTAGAATGCATTGAAATACTTCATTAATTAATTCCCTGATTTAGATACATTTCATAATATATAATCTCATTTTTACACTGAATTCTTAGAATTGTAAATCATCAAAGCCAATACAAAATGCAGTACAGTTAACAACAACAATCAAAGCAAAATAATAAAAAATAAACCTTACTGCATTCTGTGATTGATACTGTAACTTTTTCAACTGAGGCCTCAGGCACTTTCAATTATACCCCACTCCCCTAGCATTTCAGCTCCCATATTTCAAGAATACAAACGGGTGAGCAGAAAAATTTTCCACCTCAGGTAGGAGAGCTAAGTGAATTATTTCATATATTCTGTATTCCCAGAAAATCTCTGAACCATTGGCAAAGTTCCACAGTCACAAAGTGGTAGCACCATCTCCTCAAACTTGTATGTGAAGGACAAGAGGACCAGAAGAGAGCAAATTTGAGCTCACAACTCTATCCTGCATTTCAGGCTGTACATAGGTAATGTTCTTTCCTCTACAGCCCCTACCAACTTGTGTGAAAAAGGTCATGGTTTGCCTAAAGGAAGGAAGTTTTTTACTGTTCACCAATGCCTGCAAGAGCCAGCCCTTCCAAGAACAGGCTGTGCTGTGTAAATCAGTGGAGAAACCCCTGCTGATATCCACAGAAAAATCCACCCAGCCCTGCCTCAGAGAATGGGCAGTACTCTGGAACATATGGTTCAGTAAGAAGAGCCCACTGAAGACATCTTATATCAAATTGAATTCTCACTAAGAAGGACAGAGAACCGGGGGAAGTCTTTGTGGAATGGTGTCTCATGCTAAACGCACTAATTATCCCTCTTTATTCTTGGTCCTTAACCACTAAAATTACAAGTTCTGTTAAATTAAAAAATGAATGAGAGAACAAAATAATACAAAGCTATTTATTCTCTATGACACTATGACAGAAATTTTGTAAACTACATTTGAAGTCCCAACAACAATTTGATATTCCAAATGCTGCAGCTGTCATGTCAGCAGCAGTTAACTTCCCATTATTAATATACATTGCCAGATTAGGAAACAAAGCTCCCACCCTTAGGTTTTCAGAAGTCAAAGGTATAAGCAATTAAAGATGCTGGAATCTTTCACATTATTTACGATGGAGTCCACAATAAAATGAAATATTCTAAATTGGCAAAGTGTTTCTGATAATAATTACAATAATTCACTCTGTGTACAACTAGACCATTAAAAGGGATTTTTTCCTGTCTCCTATTTTGATGAGCCAACAAACGTTCCCATTTAATATCACTTCACTTCCATGACTTCTAGGTAAGCTACATTTTGCACTAGTGTATTTTTTACTTCCTTCAACTTCATTATATTGGAGAAGAAGTAGAAGTAAAGTCTGTTATTTCACTGGTGCATCTGAAGTTGGTTTAGACATGTCAAACAACACCAGGCTCAGGCATTTCTGTTCTTCCAAATATTTTCCACCCTTTTTCTGGAACTATTGCCTATGTGCTGAATCCTTGTCTCACCCTCTGGCTAAAAGAAAACCAGTTGCTGCAGCGTGTGGCTACTCACACTCTTCTCTCTGGCTGCTGACAGAAACTTGTGAAGAGTTCAATGAGATGGGTTAGAGTTCCTACATCTGGAAATCTAGAGCTGGTCACATCAGTTGGTGTCAAAATTATTGAGAAGCTGAACACATGATCAATGTAGGATTGCACTATCCTCCTTTTATCAGTGATGTTACACGTGGTTGTGATTAGGTCATACGCGCCTTTCTTCTCTCTGAATCCGCCCTTTAACTTCATGTGATCCTTCATCATCTGGACAAGGACTTTGTTCTTAGGCAGAATCTGGAAGATGTTATGACTGTAATAACACTTTGTTATGCTGTCTTTTCTTTGTTGAGTGCAAAAAGATTACCTTTGTCCCCTTATTTCTCTGACTATCCTGACATCAGTGCAAATTTCTCACATGAGATCAGCTCTGATCACCATTGCTTTTATCGGTTCTCATAACACATTAGCTACTGCGATTCCTCTTTTTAAGGATAAGCACATACTTGGTTCCTCTTACTGAGCTAATAGTTTTCACTCTGCTGTCTTTTTGTCATCATCCTATGTGGTGAATAGCTCTGATGAAGGAGGTGAATTGATGGATTCAGCAAGATGTTTAATATTAGTAACTTTAAACACTGAGACAATTCTAAGGCCTGAAACCTGCCACAGATTTGTGAATTACCTGGTTCACCAAATTCACACATTGAGAAACCTCTACACAAAATTGTCTTAAAACATTATTTTTGATATCAAAAAGGAAAACAAAGCTGTATGAGTATTGATTGGTAAATGTAATTATCAAAAAAAGTGCATTATTTCCATTATTAAATTTTATTCTGGATTTTGAACCAATCCTATTTATTGTCTGGTTGTGACCTTGCCACTCCCGTAAGCAGGAAAAATGACCGTTCAAAGTGGTGAGATGAGACACAGCTGCATGTAGGCATTATTTTCTCAAGGAGCTGAGCTGTCATTGTGACCTTCTTGATATGGTTTTGTTATCTTGTATTATTCTAAACTTGATGTGGAGAGATGGCTAGAAGTAAAATTAGAGGAAGATGAGATGTTGTATTCATATCCCAGGAGAAGTTATTGTGGCACAGGAATTATAGGGTAAAATGCAGATACTACTCCCTGGATGGAATTACAAACCTGGCTGTAATATTAAGGCACTTCCATCCCAAAGTTACCCACCTCCGAGGTACAACCACCCTTCACTGAGAATGTGCTCTAGATTTTATTGACTGTATCTTTAAGAGTGAAGCGTGAGGATTTTACACCAATCAATAACAAAGGTAGGTATGACTAGAGTCCCTCAAGCTCCACCTAAACATAAAGAAATAGTATAAAAGGATGTAGATAATGAGGAAAAGTTAGGGAAGACTCCACTGTAACTACTGGGATCAGCCAAGGGGCTGAACCTCTTTTCTCCTCTGTAGAAAATACTAATTTTTCTATTATTAGAAAAATAGGTTCTTGACTATTCAGAAAGAACCACTTTATGCACATTGAATATAATTATCGTGTATGGGGCTTGTCCATGCATTGCTTTGAACACATTTTTGCAATCAGATACTGTCACTGGCAATCCTCGAACCTTAACCTGTCACATTTTTATATTAACAAAGAGTGTTACTCCATAAACTGTTACTGCAAGTCCTTCACAGGCATTATCAGTTGCCAGCAGTGGGCAACATATCCAAATAAAGTGGGAAGACCCACTGAGGGGTCTCTGTTATGCTGTTGGTGTGTGTCCCCAAACAGGTCAGTAGAACCACCCTTGGATCCAGGGGGCTGCTCAGTGAAGGATCCCCATAATGGGACAAAGACAGATGATTGGTCACAAGGGTCTCAGCTTTCCTGGAGCACTGATAGACAAATCAAATACCAAGGGTCAAGAAAATCTCCCTTCCACTTGTGACATTTGTATTCTCACTATTGTTTCAAATAATTAATCTGTCCTTTTAGATAACTTCTTTGCAGGACTACCTCAAATTTGCAGTTTGTACCTAGCTGCCACAACTGAGTAAATATGGTACAAGAATAGAAGCCCTATTTTGTGAATTGTCAGTATTTCCTTGGAGTCAGTAGTGATGCAGAACACAAACAAACAAATGTTCAATAAATATTATTTTATTCTGTACTTCCTAATCCATTAGCAAATGAAGAACTATTCTAGCAGGAATAAACATTTTAAATAATCTGACTTGAATTACATGAGTACATAGGTATATTTTTGGGTATTTTTTAAGGCTATCCTATAGCACTCATTGTCCAGTTTTAATAATTTTTAATTAATCTTGGAATACCAGGAAAGCTTCATAGGACTGGAAGACTCTTATACTGAAGAGGGAAAAAAAAAAAAAAATGACTGGATGTGAGTTGAATTCAGAAATAATTTCAATGAGAACTTTGGCAAAAAGGTTTAACATTGAGGTTAACTAACTGCAAAGTTATCTGGTAGAACTGGAATGGCTTTGGTGAGAGCAATAAAACAAAATCCCAATCAGAGGCCTCCATTGGTGGTGTTCCTGGTTTCCCTCTCCCTCACAGCTGGCTGCCTGCACTTCAAAGTCCAGCTGTCCTGGCTTGCACAAGTAGGGAATGATCCACTCAACATATATTTTCAGGGCTTTCTTGTAGATGTTTTTGTTAATCATGATTGTTTGGATTCATTATAGGTGTAACCAAAAAAAAGTTTAAAGGGATGTGATATATGAGAAGTCATATTAGATGATTTAATAGTCTCTGTTGGGCTTTAAGCTTGATGTTATGAGACTGTGATTGTTTTCTTATGACCCATGTGGAAGGAATTTAGCGTATTTCTATAGGCTGCAAGTATCTCATGTGGATCCTCCTGGTTATGTTCACCACTTTCTACTGGAACCTGCAAAGTTATTGAAGTCTTGTATTTTCTTGCTAGAAGGTATTTATAGACTAACAAATACACCTGCAGAAGAAGAACTTGATAAAAATAAATTAAATGTAACAGTTTTTAATATGTCTCTGAGAAACTTGAGCAAAGTCCCTTTAGAATAACAATACCCATATATCAGTGTAAATACACTAATTTCAGATTTTTGAATTCTTATTTACAGCTGTATTCCTCTAACAGGGGATACAAACAGAATTCTTATTTACAGCTGTATTCCTCTAAGAGGGGATACCTTGTTCCTCTAACAAGGTGAACAAAGAGGTCTTCCTCACAGACAAGAGCAAGAGGAGTCAGATATTCATGTAGCCTTTTTCTCTTACCTTACCAGGGCTTTAACATAGAGAAGGTCAAATGTCCTTCAGCCAGATGTAACTTTCGTCCCACTGTAGGGCTCAGACTACATCATACTCTGAGAAAAAATCCCTCAGCAATGTGGAAATGCTTTTCATGGAAGAAACAAGAGGAAGGTGAAGATGACTGGCTGACTGGGAGCTATGTGTGAATCTGAGAGGAGGCACAACTTCCTGAATCTCTCAACTGTCCCTCTAGTTGTTGCTTTATTGAAAAACAGAATAAGTGACGAGGATAATCTGTGGGAAATTTTGCAGAGGACTACAATGGTTACTCACACCTCCCACATGACTGTTCCTGCAAATTTTTGCATAGTGAATTGTGACAGAGTAAACTGGGAAGAAATCTCTACAGGTTAGTCCAGTTAGCCACTATTACTTCCAGAAATTGCCTAGACTGAGAGAAACTGGAGGGAAAGTCTGGGGATGAACCTGGAGTACTTCAAGATCCTGCTTTTTCTAAGAGGAAGGAAAGCAATTTAAAAAAAAAAGGCTGCTTATAATGAATGTCCAAGAAGAAATTTGCTGTAAGTTGCGTATGAACACCTTGTTAAACTAAGATCCCCAGAAGGGCAGAGTAAACTAAAAGAGTGCAAGCTACATACTGATTGTCCTCTTTTAAAAGGTTTGAAAATGTTTTCTGGATACTCCTAGCATTAGACAATATATTAGACTAATTCATGCAATGTAAATAACCTGGGAAGCATGGAAATATTATACTTCCATATAAAAGTAAAAAAAATATTTAACTGGGAAAGTATCTTTCTTATCTATGTGAAAACACAGCTTAGCATTGTTACCAATCAGCAAAGGAGTAACAAATTATTTCCTTTATCATTTGTGGCAGTTTGTGATAAATGTATTTACAATGTGTTGTCCATAGCTCTTTATCAAACTACTTTTTAGACAACACCAGTTTGTTATTACAGTGTATCCTCTATATGATAACTTGAAAAGTTTGTTTCAGGTCATTTAGAGCACAATGTATTATATGTGACAAAAACAATTCATGGCATAGTTTTCAATACTTCTCCCAAAGTATCTGAAAATGTAATGCTCTGGATTCACTTGTGCAGCTGCCCATAAGACAACCCAGGCAAAGCTATGAAATCAAGTCTCATGATCTAAAGTGAATAATGACTCTTTCATCAACATAAATACTTACATAAGTTAGAAGAAATGAAAAGCCATAAACTAGTTTGTACTATTCCCACAAAATATTCCTCTAATTTTCTGGTAGTATAATTGATTAGAACCAATTTTTAAAACCTTTTTAAGTATTCTGAGTTTACTGAGTGTGATTTACAGCTACACCTATCTGTAGACCCTTACTTAGATGGAGCTGAAATACTTGGTTTGATAAAAAACTATTGCTCATGTCAAGCAAAAGAAAGCATAAAGATATTTAAAGGTTTAAATGGATTTCCTCAATGTAGTAATAAATCAAACACTAAAAATTATAAATATGTTTGCAAACAAAGAGCAAAGAATGGTGAAAAATGCATGGCATTTTTTCTCTTTAGAACAAACACAAAGTTTATAAACTCTATTCATCTTTTACTAAGTATCCATAATTATTTCCTGAACTCATCAGCTTTGTCCATTTTAAACTTTTATGAAGTACAATTAATTTTACATGTTAATTTAAGAAATCTTAGTCATATATTTTGTTCAATTAATTGTTTTTTGTACATAGAAGTAGAATAACATTGTTTTCATTAAATCATTGTTTCCATGTTTTAGCAAGATTCTTGAACTTTCATTACTATTATGGAAATGCTTAGATTTTTGTCACGATTTTTTTCAGTCATATTTATGAAAAATGGTTGACTATTTGGCATAATATACAAATCCAGGAACTCCATAATCATGTAATTTTCTTAAATTTATTGCTTACTGGTATTTGAACAACTCTTGGCAATCATTCCCTAAATTACTTCCTCATATTTTCTGGAATACTTCTGGGGACTGTGACAACTAGCCACATGTTGTTTTTTTTTTTTATATATTTTGGGTTAAATTCAAACTTATTTGTTCATTGATTAAACTGCTTTCTACTTACTTCACAGAATCACA
>WBNO01020719.1:871-26765 GCA_013400575.1 Peucedramus taeniatus
CCACTGTCTCCTGTGCTTTACTGGAAAACATGCTCCGATGCCAGTGACAAGAACTGTCCTGTTGTTTGATTGCTCTGAAACATGCCAATATTTTATAATTTAGCAAATCTAGTCCCTCAACACGTCTGCTCTATTTAAGCAGTCAAAGGGTCCTACTACAACCACAGAAAGACACAGACTCTGATAGAAGCAATTAGGTGTAAAGATTTAAAATCAATAGCAGGAGGAAGCACTAAAACAAATGAGATGCCAAAGGGGTTCTGCATTGCAACCTCCTCTCTACATTGGAAAGGCTCAAAGACCAGCCACCCTGGGCAAGTGCAGCCATAGGATTAATTTGTACTTCCAAGTAGGAAATTGTCTCATATAGCTTTAAAAATGCACATTGCAACAATGATTCACAAGTGGTAATGCCTTAAGTTGTTTAAAGGGTGTGTTTTTCACCAAACTGTGTGCCACTCAGCTTCTGCTCAAACTATAGTGTTTTCACTACCTGTAGTCAGCAATATGCTTTAACCTGCAGTAGATAAAATGTCCTGCAGAAGTACACACAGATATCATTTATTGTTCCCTTGCTGTTAGTACAAACAGGATTAATGGCTATTAGTAAAAACTACTGCTAAACAAGCAGGCTGGAGCCTCCTACACATCTCAAACCTAAGAAGGTGAGAACAGAGAACAAAATTCAACACATGACCAATCAAAACCTTAAGCTGCAGCAGAAAAAACCACTGGTGGGACCCTCCCGGGACTATCACCACACCAGATTTTGGTATTTTTGTCTTTATGGTGCTGCACATTGACACTGCACAGTCCAGCCAGAAGATACAAGCCCAAATCAGGAACCACTGGGTAAACATTGTCCCTCCTTCACAGCAGTGAGAGAAGGTGATCATAATGCTGGTAGACTTCAAGTCTGTGAAGTTATGTTGTTCTGCCTTCCCAAAGAGCACTTATACATGTAGCTGAATAAATTGTCTTGAAAACTTTTAGGATACAGAACTGTAAAAAATTTGTCCTGAAAGAGTATTTTGTCAGGGAGAGGATCACTGTTAAGTGCACAAAGCCATTCTGTGCTGTATATGTCACAACAAACAGCTTTGTCATGTCACAAGTTCACACACAGACCCTTGCAGAGTCTCTTCCCAGACCTGACCAGTCCTTGCATATTGCCACTTTACAAAAGATCCTGCCACAGAGACAATTTGCCACGGGAGGAAAAATGTGGTACAACTTAAAGTGATGTGTAGTTTTCTCCAAGTGGGCAAAAAGAAGCCAAAGTAAACATCCTTTTCAGGCAAGTGCACTGAGTTGGCAAAATTGGTCACTCAGGTAGTATGTCAAAGACAGGAAAAGAAACCACTAGAGCTGAAGAAATAAGGGGGTATAACCAAGAATTGGCTTCTTGCAGCCAGGTCAACTATCTTATCTGTAACAGAGTGAATGTAATCCTATCCCAACAAAATTCCTTTGAAGTATTCACATATTAGCTTTTGTGTTGAATTTTTCTATTATAATCCCGCCTTAAATTTATTCTTCATTGCCACTTTAAATATATTGGCTCATGAGTTTTCCTTATTAAAATTCTTCCTGAACTGGTGCCTTTTCAGTGTTCTGGGCACTCCTTACACACAAAGTAGTGGATGAAGAAAACAATGCAGTTCCTTCAATTGTGGGGTTATTCAATGTCAGCTACCAAACCATAGCAAGGTACTGGGCTGATGCATTCTCCTCACAAAAGCACAATACTTTTCACCCAGGAGCTAGCTGAAAACCTTCACCAATGTTTCTGCAGTGACAGACACGTGACTAGTTTATAGTGGTATGATATGCTCATATTTTGCTAGTGTCACTTGCCTGAACAATACCTTACATGCATTACACCGCAGGTCTGGGACAGATTATGGTGAAATACATACAACGCCATATCAAACTGTAGTTTCAGAAAATAAAAAACATAATGCCAGAGAATGTAACATCAATGAATACAAAAAAATATTACAAATATTAAACCAAAAGAAACAACACTCTATCTCCACCTTCACACTTCAGTAATGCATGTGAAATGAACTTGTCAGAGGCAGCTGTACTTCAGTGGCAAAGGAAATGTCACAGCTTTGGAAGTTTACTCAGCTTTGAGAAATTGAAAAAAGCAACAGAAGGGGGATGTTGGTTTCTGTTTGGATATGCACACAAAGCAGCCAGGCTCAAGGATCCCATTTAGAAGCTAGATACTGGAGCAAATTGTTCAAGCTACCTGGGAAGGTTACCCTAAGGACACAGAGCAACTGCAATCATTACCTTCCAGTCTTTATCCAGCAAAGAGGATACATCCAACATATGACTCCCACATCACAATTAGGCCACGTACCACATCACCTTACAAGTTTAAATCCATTGGTTCCTATTTTAATATATCCCTGAAGTTTAACATAAGCAATCTGTGAAAAGCTTTTTGTAGGTTATTAAGCAGCTCCCACTGTTGCAGGTAGCCTACATGGTAGATCATGCCCAGTCAGCCTTCCTGGAGCTGCAGTGCTGAGACTCTGAAGGAGAAATGTTATAAAGAGGAATTAAAAAGAGGTCTGTGGATTCACTGCAACCAAACCCAGAAACGTGACTTTTACAAGAGCTGCTTCACAATCCCTCTAACCACTTGGACTGAGGTAAGCATTACTCCAGTTTCACTTACTTATGTTAGTACAGTGTTAAGTATACTGAAATTCCATTTAAAGGCTTGCACAGGATATGAAGAGGGGATCAAGCGGAGGAACTGGCTCTACAGGTGGAGGGACTCTCAGCTAGCCTATTCCAAAACAGATTTTATCTTAAGCTAAAAGAAGAACAAAGCAGAGCTCCACATAAGAAAACAAGTCTTTTTAATCTGAACAAGGCTTATAGGGAAAAGATTCAGCCACAGCCATAGGGCACATCCATCTACTCCAGCAAGTGCAGACAGATCTGAATGCTTCTCTACTGCTTGGTAGAAAGACAAACATAGGCCAGCTCCAGTCACCAAAATCCAGGACAGCCCACCAGAAAATGGAGCCATGGAGCAGTTTTCTGGCTCAGATGCTATGCTATGCCAGCAGGGCAGACAATTCCAAGCCAGTGCTGGCATAACGCTCAGCTGTCTGTGCAGATGCAATCACACTTACCTCAGGAAACAGCATCTTGTAGGTTGATCCCATTATCTGTGATATTTTAGCTACCAGCTCCAGTTTTCTGAGATCCAGGCAGCTGTGAGCCCACAGGCTAGAATTGGGGTCTGAGCAGAGCCCTGGGCTCTTTTAGCTGCCAAGATCCTACAAACACTATCATCTTTGCTGTTCTCAAGTGCCAGCATGTGTGACACGAGACATATTGCAGCTACACAGTGAAGAATGAAAGGCTATCTTCTCTCTCAATTTTTCCTTTCCTCTTTGTGATTAAATGTATTTATGCACACACCCCCACATTTACACAATCAGCTCATCTGCTCTATATTTTACTATTCAGCTCTCAGAAATTCCCAACTTGTGAACCAAAGCAGGGTGACAAGTAGTTGAACACATCAGATCAAAGTCACTTCAGCTGGAATGGATTTTTAAAGGACAACATTCAAGGCCAATAGTGATCATTCAGGCTGTCAACACACTGTTAGTTATCAGTGTGCCCAAGAACTGAGAGGGCTGCACACCTGTCATTTCAAACTGCCAGTAGATTTAAGTGCTTTGGAGAAGGTTGTGCTTGACTAAGGTTTTTTTCGTTTCAGTGGACATTACTTAAACAAAGGACTTGCTTGAGCTGCGACCCAAAAGAAGACAGAACAAAGCTCAACCCCAGTGGAATCCAGACAAATGAGGCTCTGAGTAAAGAATTGCAGGGTTTTTTTATTAGACTAAGTTGTACAGCTCAAAGTGTAGGCAAGTTTCTCTTGGCATCTAAAACAGAGGTAGAAGATTGCAAATGCAAGTACAAGCTGAAAACAATCAAGTTTTTATTAGATATGTATCAATTTGATCATCTTTGAAGGTAAAGTTAGATTTACCTCACTGGAGCAGAGGGAAGGAGGGAGGCAGGTGGTAAAGCAGCTGTCTGAGTGTCACAAACTTGCAAAAATACTAAAGTAAAAGACTGCATTTTCCAGAGGCTAAAATATTGCCTAACATTCAGACAGCAGAGCCTTACTTCAGTATGTTTTCTCCTCTGTGCTCTTCATCACCCTTATCTCATCTTTATTTGTGTTGCTCACTGGTACAGCAGGACTGTTTTGGGCCCCAAGCAATGCAGAGCACAACCCCAATTCTTCATCAGTGATGGGGCACCAGCCCAGCCCCATGTGTACTTTACTTAATACAATAAGCAAGAGGATTAAATACTTTCTTGGGCACTGTAAAAACCATGCTGGGTTAAGGTGTCAACTTTCTCCTCCAGAAAGGTCAGTATCCTAGTTCTTAGATTATTTACTGTGATGATCCTCCCACAAACAGAAGCAGACCTGTTTCATGATTGTGCGACTTGAATGGAAGTTGGTGCGCTGTAGTTGTTGCCTACAGCTCTCTCACTTGGGTCTTCCTCTCAGTCCCTACTCTTTGATTCTCACCACAGAGGTGTGGTATAGGATGTTGGTTCCTCAGAAAAACAGGGTCAAGTTATTAATGCTGCGTCCATACAATACTGGGTCCTCAGCAATGGTGAAATACAGCTACAGGAAGCACCGAGTAGCTGCTAGGTGTCTTTCTGCCCAGTGTAACAGCAGTTGAGATTTTACTACTGCTCCAGTAATGACGGACTAACAAAGAAAGGGAGCAGTGCTATTCTACAGGCACCATAAGCCTCTAGGATGGTGCTGCCTCCAGAGGCTGTCTCTAACCTCGATTCTTTCTACTTTGCTGGCCAAGTTAATAGGGGGCTAGAGATGAATGTTCAGCTTTGTCATGAGGCTGCTCTAGTTAAATTCAGAGATCCAAAAGCAGTCCTGCCAGTACAAGGGGTGAGCCCTTTCTGCTGTGCTTAATCATGAATCAGCCTAATAAGACCAGAAGAGATTCCTTTGAAATCTAGGCGCACCACAGGGTTTTTTCCAATTTTTTAAAATTCTCACACATACACTCAGAATATTCACTCTTCCTACAGCTAGCACACAGTTGACACACTTCCACTTCAGTGGCCATCTTTCTCCTCAAAATGCTTCTGTTGAAAGCTGAAGAGACAATGCATGTCCCCATTTTTTTGTGAGGGAAAAGTAACCCAGCACAGGGATATGTCTGGACATACATGCTGCATTACAGACTAATACAAGCAGGTAAAGGGGGCCAGCGGTGCTTAAAAACAAAGGGAAACAGTGAAAAACATGAAGTGGCCTCTTGACCCTTTAAAAACACTTGTTATCTACGGTGTGGGGCATTGCACTGCTTCACCCAGGCCATGCTACAAAGCTGGTACTCACAAGAGCATCCCAGGGACAGCAGTAACCACTGCCCTTGTGCCACAGGGTTCCATGTTTATTCTTAGATGTCTGGATTTGTTCATACTCATCTTCCTCACACAGGTATAGTCCTGCAGGGACAAACATATCTTGTCACTCACTGACAAAATGACCTGATGTTTGTTAGTGCAAAGGAAGTTCACATAGCATAAAGCAGCACTGTGCAAAAATATCTAGGCAAATTTTGACAGAGATCAGTTATTAAAATTACTGGCAATTAATCAAATACTAATAGTTAAAATTATTAGGCTAAATCAGTTCAAAAACACTATTCTAATGTCTCTAACTGGATTCAACCACATAACTGGGCCTTTCAAATCTGAAGTCTCCTCTCTGCATAGCACTATGTTACACCAGGGTAATCTAACCTCCATGAAAGGAGCGAGGTGTCACCCACAAACGGAGCTGAGGAGGGTGGCAAAAGCACAGGCAGTTTAGAATGCCAGGAAGTGAAGGTCCCAAGGAGGGGACACATGCACTCACACATGTGCACACACATGGCCAAGATCAGGTGCCGGTACATTTCCCCCACGGTGCTTCAGGCAGACAGAGCACTTCAGAGGCCCTGCAGCAACAGCCCTCAGAGATGCAGGGGACTGGTTGTTCACACCATCATCATACGAATCATATGAATCTTCATCTTTTTGATTAAAAAACAGAAATTCGAATCCCATGTGAAAACTATGCCCTGGGTCATTCCCACCTTGACTCAAGGAAGAGTGGCTCAGGGAACCACAGAAGAAAGTCCCTGGCAGCCCCGCAGTCTCTGCCCACTCAGCAGGCAAGAGGCTGTGGTGGCTAACAGCCAGCCTGGAGGCCTCACAGTCACAGATGACCCTAACTAAAACTTGACCAGCCTAGGCCCTTGGGGAGCCAGCCTAGGCCCTTGGGGAGCCAGTCTAGGCTGTTAGGGGCACAGACAGCTTTTGGCCAGTTAGCCCAGTGGTAACCAAATTCAGCCCATCAGGACCAGCTGCACGGGCTTTCAAGGGCTATATAAAGGGAACTGCACTCAATAAAATGTGCTGTTGCCACACAAACCTCAAGTGTTGTGTCATGTGTCCATCTCAACTGCAACAAGAGGCCACTTCTGCCCTCACCCCTGTATATCAACATGAAGAAGGCAGAATGTTTCATAAAAGAAGGGGTAAGTCCACATGAGATGGAAAAAACCTCTGAACTCTTTCAGCTCACAGTCTAATGCCTGTCAGGAGTGAAAGAAATACAGCTGACAGCTACTTGAGCAAGGGAAACTGACAGTTGTCCAAGATCATTCATTCACATTTGACTTTTTACACATTTGCTTCAAAATAAAAAAAAAAAATTGATTTATTGGTGATTTGAATTTTATTGATGGTTGTCTTGAACATTTTTTCTTTTTATTGTAATTTTTTAAGCCTATAGGTCAAAGCTAAGAAGGGTAATCAAGCATGAATGAGCTCAGCATAAGAAGCAAAAAAGAATAACTCAAACATTTTGACCCTCATGCAGTGATGATCAATAGCCAGCAGCATGTCTTCTATTTTTCACTGTCCTTGCTGATCACAGCCATAATGGCTAGCACTATACAGCCAAGGAAGGTCTGGCTTTGTTAAATGACAAAACACATTGCAAAGCACTGGCAAGGCACATGGTTTTAAAAAACCACCATCAAAAAAAAAAAACAAAAACCTACACAACAACGATGAAAAACTCACAATGAAAAAAAATAAAACATAGAAATTTAAAAAAAAAACCCTACCAAAATAATAGGAACCATGAGTTTTCTAGCCATTTATCTAGAAGAAAATACATCTAACTTCAGCAAATATATAGGAAATTTCTAGGATTCTGCTCAGAGAACAGGTTTCATTTTCCACATTGTTCAGGTTTCTCATGAAATTGGATATTTTCCTTTATCAGTATTTCCCAGCTCACTCTATATTTTTACTGGGTGTCAAAACGCCGATCTACAAAGCATGCACAAAATCACTTTTGTAGTTCCACAGGCTCATTAATAGGATTCTGAAACTTGGAAATAAGGAGGGCTCAAGATCAAGTTTTTCTGAAAGATAGTCACAAGCCAGTATAAAATATTATCTAGAATGATTCTAACTGCAATCATTAGTGCAAGTAAATAGGCAGACCTGTCACATATTCACAGTTATTTTAAGTGCCCTTTCACTCCTTTAACAAAACTGAGTCAAATGAGAATGGACTCTCATTCGGGCTAGTTACAAAGTCTGGTACAAAGCAGAACCTACCTGGCAGCCCAGAAAATTTCAAATATCTTTTTCATTAGTCATGGATAATAAAGGTTTGGGCAGATGTCAACATCTGCCCAATCAATTCAGAAATCTCTGGATTGAAGTGATGCACAGCTACAGACATAGACAATTGTATCCATTGCCATAAGGCAGCCAAGGATGCTTTGCAGGGGAAGTGTAGTACATTTTATGCATTCTTGTATTTATTTCAAGCTGTCATCCAAATTGTACTACCTCTTAAACAAGAGATCGATAAATCCAGTGCACCCCACTGTGAGAGAACCCAGTTTTAAGGAGAACATAACTATGGTTTGTACAATAATCAAGCTCCTATGAGAGAACAGATCGTTTCTGAGTTTGACAGAAGCTTTCTAACTTCAATTGATTTAGCTTCTAAAAGTGATAGAAAATTCTTTTAAGGTAATATTTTGGGCTGTTTATAAAAAAAAAGTGCTTCAGGGAAGTTGTATAATTCATGTATTGCAACAAGTACCAAAGCTTCAGCAGTTGCTCACATGGGAGTTATTAACAAAAGTAAAATATATTCTACAGGTAAAAATGCAGTGCTACTAGGAGATAACCTCCAAAGTGTTATACCAAGGTACTGAATCTGTTAATTAACTAGGACACTAGGTCCTAAGGAATACAGCTAGTAATGATTCTGTCCAAGTGGTGAAAGGACTTGATGAGAACCGAGAAAGTATGACCAAGATAGTCAGCAAATGCCAATACAATGCTCTCTGAGTTGTTTTTTGTGCTAAATCCACTAATTCATTCCACTGATACCTTTAAGCAGTTCCTGAAAAAAACAGAACTGTGTCTTAAATATATACAGCCCAGAACTGTGATCAGGAAATTAAAAGTGATATTGAGAAAAAATTTTATTTGCATAGGCTGCACCAAGTTGCCCTATTCATATAGTTTATAGCCTAGCCAGAGTTTACAGACAACAAAAAATTACAAGACAAGCTGAAACAAAGGCTTGGAATGGCTACCTGCACTTGGGCCTAAAGGCCAATGTGTCCCAGAAATTAGGAGTGGGGATCTACATTTATGAAGACAACCTGGCTTATGGGCACCCCATGAGATGGGCAACTGTGTGAATTAACATGTACAGGTAACCAGGACAACCACCAAACCACAGCTAAAATGCAGAGTAGATTTATGTCATTACCTTGCTGACAATGCCAGGACACAGAGACACTGGAGTAGAAAGGCTCAATCAGGCTGAATTTGTCCCAGAGAACAGTGTGGAGGCCCCCACAGCCTGCCTCAATATATGAAAGGGCTTTGTGCATGCGCACCTTTTCACAAGGCTGTGCATTTATGATGTCTCTCTCTCCCAACAGGAGCCTCAAACATGTTTGTGAGAGTTTATTATCTCTACACAGGTATTCCACTTCTCAAAATAGGCAGAGGATGAACAACACTAGGCATGGAGTTTTCCCCACACTGACATTCTTAGCATTCCCAGCTGCAAGGTCAGTTTGAGCAAAATCATTCCCTCCTTGCCAAATCTTCCAGTTGTAACCTTTTCCTCCCAACAGCAATACACAGACCAGCCAACATCAGCTGTGTCTCCCTAATGGTACATCTGATTAACTCACTGTGCTGAAACAAGAAGTCAGGGGGAGTGCTTTGTGCAGATCTGAGCACAGAGGAGAGGGTTCTGTGCCAGGCACTAATAGATTTACCAGATTTGTAACTAGTATAAAAGGTAATCAAAATTAAAACCGAGGAAAAGGTTTTCATCCAGCCACTGATGTTATACCCAGCCAGGATCTCCGAGAACACAGAAGACCAGCCACAAAACTTTTGGTCTCTCAGATGGGTTGGGAGACTTCTTGCAAAGGAAAGCTGTACTCCACATTTTCTGCTTCCTCACATTTACCCTCTTCCTTGTGTATATATCAGGTTTAATGCATTTCTTCTCTGGTATCTCAAGTCCAGATGTCATACAAGATGGTTTTCCTCTACGAGTAATGAACTGGTATTTTGAGGCAGCACTATGGTGCAGAGTGTGCTGTAGTGCCCCATGGCCATAGCCAGCCTTGACATATAGGGGGAACAGGGCTGGATTGCTGGGCAGGTACAGCACAAGACACATTTCCATCACAGCCATCTCCCCAAGATAGAGTTGAATGGAGTTGTCCGTTCATGACACAAAGCCACTGCTCCACTCTCCTCCAGGAGCTGTGCAGCAATGCTATCACCCCTCTCATCACTCAGCATCTGTTTACAAGCTCCTGGATACACCAAACTGCTCCACTGAACCCAAAGAAGCCTTCATATGGGAGGCTTATCTGAACAAAGCTGGGTACTAGGATTCTTGTAAATAGTATAATCTTATTTACAGTATTGGGACTAACCCCAGTGCCAGGACAGATGGAGTAGCTGAGCAACTCTAGATGCTGGAAGCAGATCAAATCCACTAAGGAGCAGTGCTGAAAGACTGTGGTTTCCAACCACAGAGCTAAGACCAGGGCTGTGTGTCTTGGAGGTGTTTTCCTCTGCCTGTAGCAGTGACTTACCTGTCACCTACCACTTCATTCACAGGTGGATATATATGGGGACAGTCATTCCTTGAATGGAAAGGACCCCAGCCACAGGTGGTAGCCAGCCTAGCCAGTCTGTTGAACAAGCTGTAGTTGGATGTCCTGAAAGAGGCTGTGGACGTCCCCCCTGAGAAATAGAGCAAGAGCAGCCCTGGAGAGGAGGAGAAAGAAAGGTAAATCATTAGTGAATGCAGGGGTAAGGAGTGGTTTATACTGTTCAGCTCTTCTCATTGTTGTTTCTATGTGTAATGCTACAATACAAAGTCATAAAAAGCAAAATTCCCTACACTTTGGTCCTTGTTCTTTGCCTTTTCTAGAAAACTAATCTTACCCTGGCTGGTGGCAGTTTACACTTACCTGTCATCATATGTTGCTGAGTGATTATTCATTTTAGCTACATTGTTCCTATTTTATTTTTCCTTCTGAAAAGAGGTTCTTGTTTTTTCATACAACAATAACTCTATCTGATCTTATCATTTGTCAGATTTTAAAAAAAAAGAAACCTTATTAACTAAAATCTGAAACTTGTACTTCTCAGTTGTGCCAGATCTTGAATGGGCAGGAAGATATTATCATTCTCTGGAACATAAACCTTCATGTTGCTACCACTATCCTCTCATGGTCCTGAGCACGAAGATCTACAATTATCCCTTCTTTGCATGTCAGGATCTGAAACCCCAAAGCTCCAGTGGGACCATCTTCCTCAAAGAATAGACTAATAAACATCATCAGACAGCATTGCAGTGTTAGTTATCTCAATTAACAAGTAAATAAACCTAGTCACTGTTCAAACACCTTTTTAATTAAAATTCCTGTGTGAAATTTACTGCAGTTATAAACCAGAAGAGTAATTAGTAGTGTGGCATAGACAGTTAGGACTTCAGTCATAATTAAAATAAATACTGCTTATTAATAAATAAATTGTCAACTAGCCAGTTCTGTGACTCAATAACAGCTTAATTCTGATCATTTGTTTCTTGTTTCAAATGAAGAATCTAAACTTAATGCAACATGTGCAAGAATACAAAGAAGAAAGGTGTCTACTTGGTTTTCCCTTTCTCTGAAATCGAAGAATAGTGAAAAATGAAATAGATTTTCTGCCTATTTCTCCACCAAGGCAAATGAATTACCTCTAGCAACAGCCAACATGAGGCTCTGGGGTTTTTTTTGTGATGGTAACAGGCTGGCTTTGCTTCAGCTGAATTCAACAGAAATTCCTCCACAAAAATGCATGAGAAAAAGAAAGGAAGGTAGAAATGTCATGTTTATCAAAAGATATGAAATATTAAGGAACTAAAATCTTGCAAAGATATTTCCTTAGCAATGAACCATTCCCTAATTTCCTTATCCAGCTCTATGCATCTGTCCATGCTTTCTAGATAACTCCCTTGTATTTAATGCAGTGGCGGCTACAAGTTGCATCAGAGGTTCCTCTGGCTTCTCATCCCAGACCACTTGCACAGAGCTATGAAGTAAAGGCAGATATTTCACCCTGCCTGGTGCAATCCTAACTAAATGGTAACCCTTCTTTAAATCAACAACACTGCCAGTGCCTTTGTGATTGTGGCAAACTGTAAATCAGGAGGTGGCAAACACAAGAGGCATGAGCTGATCCGTGGTTTTCGTTCAAGCAATTCCCACTGGTGCCATGGGACAACTCACCAGAGGCAGCTCGAGTTTGGGAGAAAAGCCTTGGAAGCACATATGTAAATGGATACAAAAACCAACAGGGCTTTGGTCTGAGCTGAAAAGCCCAAGCAATTATTAAAGCAATTTTTTTTAAAAGCAACCCACTCACATTCAATCCTACCCACAATAACACCCACAGTATGCTAGGGGTGGATGTGGCAAATAGCCTCTTCAGTCAGTCTGACACGGAGAAACATCTCAGCTGGCTTTTGATTTCACCAACACCCCATAAAATAATTTCAAAAATCTAGGTATTTTGAGGTTTGCTTTTTTTCCCAGATATAACATGTTGGCATGTTAGAGAAACAATCACAGTCCATGAGACACCACACTGAAATCCAGGGGACCACAGCTTAACATTTTTTGAAAGACAGTTTTGCATCAGTAATATAGCAGCACCACTCTCAGATTTCACCAGACTGTGGAAAGAAAAGGACCTCCTGGACATCCAGACACCACAAATGAAGGCACAGCTACGTAGAGACCGATGGGTCTCTGAATCAATCAAAAGTGAGGCTACACAGACCTGCAATAGCAATGCCTTGACCACGTTTTCCAGTCACAGTTACTTAATTGTGCTAAACTTGAGTCTGCAACCTGAATGTTGAGTTTTTCTTTCAGCCACTTCAACCTCCTACAAGCCTGCCCTCACTACAGGAGCATGGGCATGAAGGAGGCTAATGATGGCAAACACACAAGTACACTGTGGGAGAGATGAGGGTTAAGGGTTTGTATGGAGTTTAAGGAGCTTTTATGTAAAATACCTGTTTCCTAAAACATCAAAGGAGAATTTGCACCAGCTGAGAAAGGTGAAAGATAAGAGTTTTCATCAGCTCCAAGGAAGGAAACGGAAAGGCCTTTGGTAGAATTTGCTGTTCATTAAGGATACTCAGTCACAGGCTGACTATTTCAATGAGACAGTAATATTTGTAATGAAGATAAAGAGACCAAGGAGAAGTATACATAAAATGGCAGTCATTACTCAATGAATATAAAGAGGAGATGACCTAGAAAAAGAAAAGAAAAAACAAAATAAACAAAGCAATCCAACCCAGGCAAAAATAAGAGAAGGCCTGAAACTGAATTCTAAAATTCACCTCAAGCTAAGTGTTACGCAAGGAAGATGATAAATATTGGCAATAAACTTAAGAGCAGTTGTTCACTTCATAGTCTCCAAAATGTAATGTTGATGCACCGGTTAAATGTGGTATTCATTGGTTTTCTTCCAAAGAACTTGAAATTGACCTATTTTCTTCATGAAAAAAAATCATGTTAATTTATTAATTTAGGATGTGCATACTTTTTACAAAACGAAATAGTATCCAAAGTTGGACTGCTTGGATACAAACAAAATATTTCACCCTGTCAGGCAACTAAGGAAAATAATTGGGTAAAAAAAAAGGAACATTTAAATATCTATGAAGACTTTTAAAGCAGGCTTGACAAGATTTGCATGTACCCAAAAGCAGATAAAAGCTGACTAAGGACATAGTGTTACCTTACTTCTACTTTTGGTCCTTATTTCACAACAGAAGGGGGATAAAACCAAATAAGGCTAAGAAGACAAGCACAGAGAAAAAATTCTATTAATTTTCAGCAAATATTACAGACAATGCTTTGGGCCCAATGTCATTTACCCTTAAAGCAGCTTAACCACCAACTCCTGACAACATTTTTCATGACAATATGGGACTGCATGAAAAGGGAGTCAAGGCCTTATGAAAGAGGGAGTTCTGATGCCTCTATGACTTGCAGTTGATGAAGAAAAATCTCATCTCCTTTTGGTTTTACCCCATCAATAGCAGACATATTTTAAATGTTCAGTTTATCCCAGCCCATGGGCCTCTCTTCACTTATCTAGAAACAGTTACTGATGCAGCATAAAAGGAGATAAAGGATTATCTTAAGTAGTAGCCTTTAATGAGATTCCAAATTTTAGTGAAGCGTCCCCCACAACTGTCTTCACTATAATAGTAGGACTAAATTTTATTGAGCAAATAAAATACTGACAGGACACAATTTTACCAACAGCAAAAGGAAGAACTTTATTTTGCTCTATTATTCTGCATATGTATGACTGCTTGAAGAGATTAAAAAAACAGCTTCTCACACAAACACAGAAAACAGATGGCATCAGATGAAGATGGCACATGAAAGCACATTACAAAAACAACTGACTCAGTAAATGTTGAAGAAAAAAAGACATTTTTATATCTACATATATGTATGTATGTACTTAGTTATCCTATTAGTTGTATCTTAGGTTCTCATTTAGGTTAACTTCCTTGAACTCTAAGCTTGAACTCTTGGCCCTAAATTTTACCAGTAGACTTACTCCATATCAATAAGAAAAGGTCCTTCTGCTGCAACGTTTTATATACCCTGAAAAAACAGTCTGCTTCATTTCCTGCGTCCCATTTCCGTAATCATATGCCCTAAACATAAATCTGGATTACATTCTCAGTAAGATCCTCATGGATGTGACCATTGCTCTGCCTCAGCTCCCTTCCTCCTGCTCAGTCCCATGGGAAGCAGAGTACAGTGTACAGCACAGACTAAAGATCATCACTCAAAAGTATCCCCTTCCATTTACCTTAGACATCTAGAAAATAAATCAGCAAGTGTTGGTGAATCCTTTTCAGAAGGGAAGGCCTTTTCCTAGCATAGAGAGCATGGATATAATCATGTTTCTGCCGACTCTCTGCCTGATCTCTGAAGCAACGTGTCCTATTTACAAAAAAAAGGACTGTATTCCAAACCCCTTACTACATGACTAAAATCTGTCCGTTTGCCACAGAAATGCCTTAAGCATTTTGTTTTTACTCTGAAATTATTATTGTTTTTATTAATTCACTTTGCTTGAAAAGGAAGGACACATGTTCATACAGGTCCATAAATGCTTCCACAGGTATGGTCTTTGACACCTGTGACTTCAAATTTTATATTTGTATTTCTTCCTTTCTTCATACTAGAAATATGGAGCAACAGTACCATAAGTAATAATTCTAAAATCTGGGGGGAACAGTAGCAGCTGTGTCAAAAGTAAAAAGAGATGGTTTAGGATATCTGCACCATTGCTTTTCACTATTAGGCTAGGACACTTAATTTACAAAAGGCAAAAACAGAGCAATGGGACAAGCAAATTTAAGTTCAAACTTTTCAAACACAGAACAGGATTACAGACTATTTTTAAACTGAGGGATCAGTCTTCTCTTACTAAAAGAATACATTCAACAAAGGTTGATGCTGTTTATAATTTAGAGTGCTTTTGTACTTCTTGGAATACCATGTTCCCTCCTATTACCTTTTGCAAGTAATGACTGCTTGCCTGCAAAAAGTATCATCCTTTTCCATCCTGACGAATTACAGACACTGTTTGTATGTACCTCCAGGTCCCTCTCAAAAGCTGCAATATCACATGCCCAGGTCATGAAAGAAAATGCTAATGACAAAAATTTTTCTATACTATTATCCCCTCGGTATCACTGGCTGTCATTAGCATATCAAGGCTGTCCTGCACTCCTTTCCATAAGTCTATCAGACTCGATCCTTACCTATCAAGAGGCAGAAGGCCTAGGTAAAATCTAAAAGCCCATAGCTCACAGGTTTTTTTCTCAAGGACACACAGCTTTTCCAGCACAAATGCTAAACACAGGACAAGGTCAAACCTTCCTAGGTGTTAGTCCAGGTCCATGAGCTTTCCAGCTGTTTAGCTATTGCAACATTGTGATATCTGCTCCAGGGAGAGGCACATCCCTGATGTTTCCTTTTTCAGTCTCAGCCATGGACAGTGTATGTTTCAGGAGCTCCCCAGAGCACACTTTACACTTAGGGAGGTGATTACTGTAGACACAACCAGAAGATGCTCAAGATCCTATGCTCCCTACTGCTGCATAAATCCCTACACAGAACTATAGTACAGTTCTGTACTATACCATACTATATATATATATATATATATATATATAAGATATATACCATACTTCAAAAGTTAGTATACCAAGCATAACTACTACTGCTCAGACTAAGGCAATGTTTTTTCACACACTGGAGATACATCTGCAGCACCTGTAGCTGTATTCAAGGTATCATGATGGGAGTTAGCAACAAAGACATACACCTACTTACTGTGTAATCTGCCAGGTTCCCTGGAGGATATCTATAGCCTAGAGTACAATTTTGTAGCTATTAATATACAAGTTAGCTAAGTTAAAGCTAGCTCATGTACAACTGTACGTGCTGCAATCATGCTTTTAATCAAAGGACAGAATATATCACAAATGGCTTAAAAGTAGACTTAGCAACAAAGATGAAGGTTTTTATGGGCACACCTGCATGCACAGACAAGCACAACTGGCTTCAGTATGTACCTGGAGTACATCCAAGGCCTGGCCATGCACTGTGTGAGGACATGAGCAATGCACCTAGCATAGCACAGCAGAGCAGAGCAAACCCACTGGCACAGGCACAGCCTTCAGTGTTCCCTGTTTCTGAACAGCACAATTTTTCCTTAGTGCTGGAGCCACCCACCTGTCCCCAGGGTGCTGCAGATAAACACTGCACACATTTTCCATCTGTGGCTGAAGAGGGTCCTGGCACAAGATTGTGGTTCTTCTCCATGGGAGAGGGGTATGAGCTACTGCTTGATTCAGAAAAATTTGTTACAGCATAATTTTATTCGGGCAAATTATTGAATCTTTCTTGTGTTTCAGTTTTCCCACCTGTAAAATTGGCATATCTACTTGAAGGAAGCACACATGTAAGCAGCACTTCAGAGATGAAAATATCTACATAGTGCTTATTAAATATGAAGAACAGGTAAAAGTGTACACAGAACAGTTATCATGTTATCACATCTATGCATTATTTTTGTGTGACTTCTGTAGATTTTAATTCTTATTTATTCTTTTAAAGCAGATATAGAGAAATGCAGTCTGAGTTCAGCTGCTTCAGGTAGACAGTTAAAAGGGCTAAAGTGTAGGTCTCTATTTTAATTAATCAATAAGAAAAGATGTATCTTTCAATGTCACTGTCTCTGGCAACTAAACCAGTTTAGGAGATACCAGTTTGTTGTGCCCACTTGTCCCTGAACTCCAAGTTGGATTTGCACTACCAATCTGAGATATATAAGTGCATCCAGTGAAACTACCTAGGTTAAATTTAAAGAAAAAAGGAAACAAAAAACATCACGTACACACCCATTCCTTTCCCAGAAAAGAAAGAGGTAAAAAAAGTTAATCTAAACCAATTTAACAACCTGTTTGAGTAAGAATATTTGCAAATATGGTGGGATAGCTGGGGCACCCAAACTCTCACGCGGAAACGCTGAGCTACACTCTTAACATAAGTTGGGGAGAGCAGCTGGGGAAACACAATGACAAAAATCTCCTGGGCTGGCTACAAACTCATCTGCTAATCTCATAAGTTTTTTCAATTTTGTTTTGATGAGGCTCTCAGATGCATTTGCTCTGTATGGGTAGGTCTAGATGTGGACATCCCTCTCTGCTACCCAACACACCGCTTGCAGACTTGCCATATTGTAAAACCCAAGAGGAAGAAGCTTCATAAGCTGAGAAATCAAACATTCCTGGATGCAGGGAAGACGCCAAATGCACATCACAGCAGCTGTGTACATCATGATGCACAATAGCTGTAAACCTGCATGCAGGCACACTACCAAATATCCATTGGTTTCAGGCATTTTCTCATGCTGCTGCCAGGCAGGTGGGGACAAAATGATGCCACAGGCAGCCACTTGCTGCCTGGGACTGCCAGTCTCCAGGTGCCTGGATCCAAGCAGCAGAAAACAGTTCAAAAAGAGACTGGCCTTTGTAATTCTCATTTTGGACATAGAAAGGGTATCCAGCACAGGTTTGTACATGAATCCCCAGGAGCATCCTGCGGCCTCCCAGATGGGGACCGCGAGCAAGCACAGGGGAGTGCCTGGTCCAAACTGCAGTGGGAGGGCACTGCCAAGAGAAGACATCCTGGGCCACTCCTACAGTGCATGCATAGAAATGTAACTATCTTAGAGAGGAACACATGCTACAATCCAAGTGAAATAGAGGAGGTTCAAGCTCACACCCAGCCAAGTCCTGCCAAATCGACCTGAGACTATTCTCAATCTTTTTATCTCAAAAATTGCTTTTAAAAAGTGCATTTACATGCAGGCCTTGTCATGGTATATAGCTTACAAGCTGCTGGAACAGCATGCCTTGTAAGGACCACGGTAAGCCTTGTAAGGCCAGGCACTAGTCAGACAAGAAGATCCCGTTCCCAGGAAGAGAGGAGGCCCTTCCCAGTTGTGATGTTACACCAGTTTTCTGCCATAACATATCTCCCAGAAACAACCTCCCATTACTCAAAGCTGCCTCTGGCCTGAGTGAAATTTTACTACACAAAATGAAACTATGAAGACACACCACTGAGACATCACAAAAGCAGGTTAAATCTTGAAAACTCTACAAGGGGAAACAGTGAACAGATACAGCCTACATTGCCCCAGCTTGTTTATTTTCAGACACCTATTTTGAAAGATATGTCAAAACAAACAGAAGATGGGGAAAATATATGAGATGTAGTTTCTGCAAGTGTTATACTTTAAGCTAAAATACAGCTTAATTGCTCAAGAGAGGTTACATAAAAATAACATGGCTTAGTATCAGATTTCAAACCTTTTCTCTCCAGCCTTTCTCACTTAAAAACTTGTGTTGACTCACCAACTCTGTCAAAATCAACAATCTGAAAACCAATGCTTATATGTGGTGTTAATTGGGATGTTTCTGTTTACTAAAAAGCCACCAGGACTTCACATTTATATCCTGTGTAATTTATCTTTTGTCTCAGCAATATATGAACTTCATATCCATTTTATTTGACATGCATAATAATTCCCAGTATAAAACTCGGTTATTTTGAACAAGAACTGAATTTCCTGTTTAATATGCAATTGTTAATAAAATGAGAACAATTATTCCTGTTAAAATATCCATAACACAAATAACTGAACAGGAGAAACACCAGTGCTAGAATTCTCAGATGCTAGATCCTGAAATTCCTCAGATGCTGGAAACTGAGTAGATAGAACAACAAGGTGCCATCTGTTTGTATTTATTGGCAAGGGAGAACTGGTTTATGTAAATTAACTTCTCTAGATGATATCAGACTCCCTTATTCCATTTTGTCTTATTAGTAGAAGATGAAAATCCCTTCCAATGCAACTTTTGCCAGTTTCTTACACCAGCACAAATAAAAAACTTCCAGATAGCTGAAAGTAATATTTGAACAACTATCTGCCCTAGGATTTATGTTTTAGAGGTGTACAGTAAGTGTTGCTTCATGAATACTGCATCTGCTTAGGGAAGCCATTCTGAGCTTCAAAACTACTCACCAAGTAGACATGACACTGCAGTAGATTTCAGTAAGAGGTGGCACAGTCTTCCACGCAAATCACTGAGATGAAGTTACTGTATTGTGAATTTCATTCCAGTTTGCCACTTAATTATTGCATGGCCTTCAGCAAGTTACTTTAAATCTCTCCTTTTCTTTCTGCTCACATATTTCTTTGTACTCATTTCAGAGGTGGAATGGAAGAATGGATAAAGGGCTTGAAATATACTGATAATTTTCCACCAGGAATAAGGGTTTACTTGTGGATAGCTTTTTTTCTTTAAAAAAAAGCTTTCAAAGTGTTGTCTCCATACAATGGAAACTGCTATCAAGTGCTCCAACGCAAACATACACCAAGATTATGCCTTGAAGTTCTGGATTTGATAGTGTTTGATGCTATTTGACATTGGATTTTTTTTCACAATGCTCCTCTTACCCTCAGGTCTAGGTGTTCATTAAGAACAAGGTCTAGGGGTTTTGCTGTACCCCATTCTTAACACAGGATTTTAGTAAAAAGAGAATATAATAAGCTTGACCTGGGTAAGAAAAATTGTCCTGAAAACAGCAGAAACACAAATCCTACATTAAAAAACCTCCAAACCTGTTTCCTACCACATTAAAAAAAGCTTATTTTCTGAATCATGGGAAGCTTAAAGTGTTTCAGGGTTTTTTAAAAAGCCATGGTGTCAAGGACAGCTTTTCCCTCTGATTCATAATTTGAAATACCTTATTATTTCATTTCAAAATCTTCCCCGTGCTAATTCTTGACCAAAAAGACAGATGGAGACAGACATACAATGGTTAGTATTTCAGCTCAAAGAGTTAAAATTCATACTGTCATGACAATTGTCAGCAAAATACCATATCAGTACCTAGAAAAGTAGATATGCTCCCTGTGATGGCACAGTCAGCTTTGGTGTTTACAGAAAAAATATTTTCCACAACAAAAAAACAGATTTTAATGCAATTTTCATTTTTTATGGCCTAGTTTAAAATTTATCTGTAACACATTTTACTTAATGAGGGAAAAAAAAAAATACTCCACTCCTGTAGTTCAGTCACACTTGCAACCCAAAACAACAGCAGAAAAGATAAGTGTAAGACTGTTAATTAGTTGGACATGAGCTTTTCACTTGATCTGAATTTAGAGAAGAATGTACTATTTTCTCCTTTTATGTTAGAGTACATATTGTCCATATCACTACAGTGCCAACACGGGCACATTTTTAAGTATCACTTAAGAGGGAAATTACATGAAACTTTAATTTCCATGCACCTTTCAAAAGCACAACTACAACAAGAAAACAACAAGAAGTGGGAACACAAAGAACCAAAAAAGAGCTGCTAGTCCCTCCCTGTTGGTTAGTATAAAAGTGCCTGAGCGCTTTGTAAAAAAATAAAACTACATCCAAATGCAGATAGCAGCTAAATATCATAAAATGGCTATTGTGGGAGATATCAGCATAATTTTCATAGGACAGAAGTAAATAAATCAGTTAATTTGCTGTTTATCCTCTCACAATCTTTTATTTTCTAAGACAACAGAACATGAATAGCCCCCGTATCTCAGCTTCACACTTTCCTAAGTAACCAAGCTTCCAAGAGCGTGATTAAAAGGGTCTTCCAAATTCATCTTTAGGGTCACAGTTTCAGCAGATACAGGTTATCTGCCTCTTCTCCTTAGCTAACCACTGTGTACAGCTGGGAGCAATAAAATGTGCTACAGGAGAGAAGTGAGGGCTGTAGGTGATTGGTTGTCCCTGATGGCTTCTATCAAAGGTGTTTCAAGGGGTGGTGCATTTAGTGTGCAGGTTTACATTGTTCCTGAGAACAGGATGTTTGGATACACTTACTCTCTGTACTGCTGCAGAGGTGCTTTCTTTATTTATCTATCTTTATTCACTTACTGCAGAGAAGTGGTTTTGTCCCTTTTCTGTGCCTTTCCAAAGCTTTTCCATGTGACACTGGAAGAATCTAGCTGTAGTTCAGCACATGCCAGTGGCTCTGCCATGACTGTGGCTGACAGTGGAGAGGCAGCACATGCAGGAAGGCCACTTACAGGAAGAAAACCCAAAGGGCTGGTTCTCAAAAGAGTTGGTGGTGAGACCACATAGATTGGAAACATATGTTGTTCTTCAGTGGCTGGAGCTCCCCAAGTTTGTGTTATTAATTCATCCAGAAGAAAAAATCAGAGTCAAATCTTTAGAATTCTGGGAATACATGACTTAGTGTTCCATCTCCTAATATCAGAGGCTAAGGAAAAAGCAAAAAAACTCTAGTTGCATACAGCAGCTTGGACTAGTGCAAGACTCACCCCCAGCTGCTGTTCTTCCCCTCTGTTCTGGAGCACAAGAGATACACAAGAGTGAAGATGCAGTTGGGGTAGGTCAAAAATCTAAAAGCAGGAGAGGTGTCCTGAGCCTGAAGTATCATTTTCGACCTAGAAATCACAGCAATCACTTTGGCAGTATGATGCTTTCTGGCAACAGACTCAACTTTGCAGTCCTTTGGGCTTCCCCATGCTATTCTCTCATTATCTTCTAAAAATCATAGTTGAAACTTGCTAATTATGCTGTGCCAAAATATATCTGGTAGAGACCAGTATGCAGCACACACTGGTTGTGTTTCTGTGTTGTGCTGGATTCTGAGCAAGACAATGCCACGGTTGCCACTGGCTCCATGCAGGAAAAGTACAGGCTTCCTTGCAGAAGGGAGCAGGGTGTGCTGGCCCAGGCTTGCTCTCATCATGGAGTCCTGTAGCACCTGTGAGACTACAATTTCACCATAAAGTACAGCACAAAAACTTCATCTAGTTCTGACATCTCTATCCTATCACTTCTTCCACTTTTCAGAGGACTGGTTTAGCAGATTACAGCATGTATGATAAATCTGGCTCTATATTGCCCATAAAAAACAGTTCCAAATAGCATATCAAACTACGTTTACCTTCTCAAGAATAATATTCTTTCTGATAGAAAAACAGGGACTACTCACGTAAGTCTTGTTTCTTTGCTTTCCTCTTCATGCAATGTCCTGATCAGTGATAATCAAAATCTCTTCCTGAAAAAGTAGGGTAGGGTCTACAACCTATACACATGCTTTAAAGACACATCTTTCAGAAACACTTTCAGCTCTCTGGAAGTTCAGTGGGGTTTTGTTTTCCCACAGTAATATTTGTTTTGTAATAAAATCTGAAATTTGACTTCAATAACTGAAACAAAACCGCTTGTTAGAGGAGGGTAAAAGCACACAAAACTTCTTTCTATTCTGAATATCCAGGGCAGTCAGGGTAGAAATGCCATTGTAGGTTTGTTCCCTATGAAATTCTGTTCATTAGCATAAAAAATAGGCCAGATTCTACTAATATTAGTATAGTAGTCTAAAGTATAAAAATTATAAAAATTATGCTTTTTAATTGCTTATGTATTTTGGAGAATGCAGCTATAAAGGCCTTTTGGTCTTGGTAAGTTGTAATTTATTGACAATGAGCAACTTGCAGTGTGTTTCTGTTCATGCTTCCTATAAAGTGAAAAAAAAATCAGTTAAATAAATTATTTTGTTCTAATGTTAATATCCTTAATCATGTAGTACTCATTAACCAGCCACTACATAAATGTGTAACTGTGACCTCAATAAAAGATATTAAGATATTTCTCAAATTTATTTAAGAATAGCATTAACCTCTACAATCATAAACGTTTAATCTACTTAAAGAATAGCATGTTCTTTCTTAAAGGAGTAGCATTCTTTTAAACCAGGACTCCTTTTAAAGCAATCAATCTCAAAGTTAGTCAAGTAGTGGAAAACAGTCCATCAGACTGCTGCTTTACGGGAACATAAAATAGCCTGGGCTAGCTGTCCACCATATGAAACCCTGTTTGGCCTGAAATGAAAATCTGCAAATAAGCAGAAAACATTCTACTCCTATTAAACACAAGTCCATGTCCCATCCGTGTGAGAGAGGACCAGAATTTTCCCTATTTCACATGCAGAAACAGCACTTTTTATACACAGGTCTGGTGTAGCACATCTGAAACAAATCTGTTTCTGCGGTCTACAGGAAAATACTTCAACAAGCACTTAAAAATCTGAAAGGCAGGTGACTGTGATTAGCTATTTGCATAATTAGCTTTACTGATCATAATCCACTTATGCAAAAAAATAGTGCACTTAGACACTACTCCTGCTCCAGGGAATCTACACGGGCATTGAAGGATCAAGTGTGCATTCCTGTTTCCATGAAAACACTAAACTCTGGGCTGTTTGTTAGGATGAGATTCACTAAAACTCTAACCATGAAAATAACTTCAGGTCTGCCCTCCCAGGTCCTGCCCACAATGCGCAAAGCCACCAGCATGGCTAACACAGATGCTGCCCATCAGTGCAATTTGTATCAGATGTCTACTTAGTTATTGCCCCAGTAACTTTGGGTATTTGCATGGACTGCACTGGTTACAGAGGCCACCTTTCACTCAGAACAGCTGACAAATCCCTGCTTACACAGTAAAGGGGAAAATATTAAAAGCATCTTAAGAAGTGCAAACCTCAAAACTGTTTTCCAGTCTCATGTATTCCAAATGCTGAACATAACAAGATCATAAAATAGGAACACAATCATAAAATGGTTTGGGTTGGAAGGAACTTTAAGGTCATCTAGGCCAAACACCCAACAATTAGGGATATCTTCAACTATGTTAGGTTGCTCAAAATTCCATCCAGCCTAACCTTAAATGTTTCTGCAAACAAGACATCCACAACCTCTCTGGGAAAGTTGTTCCAGTGTTTCACCACCCACATTGCAAAAACTATTTTCCTTTTATGTAGGCCGAGTCTAACCTCTTTCTGTTTAAAGCCATTCCCCCTTGTTCTATCACTACATACCTTTGTAAAAAGTCCCCCTCTGGCTTTCTCGTAAAATCTCTTTAAGTACTGGAAGGTGCTACAAGGTCTCCCAGGAACCTTCTCTTCTCCAGGCTAAGCAACTCCAATTCTCTCCAGCTTTCATCATGAGAAGGTGTTCTATCCATCTAATAATTTTTGTGGCCCTTCTCTAGACCTAGTCTAACAGAGCCACGTCTTTCTGGTTCTGGGTGCCCCAGCTCTGGACACAGTGCTCCAGGTGTGTCTCACCAGAGCAGAGCAGGGCAGAGGGGCAGAATCCCCTCCCTCCCCTGCTGCCCACACTGCTCTGGATGCAGCCCAGGACACGTGTGGCTCTCTGGGCTGTGAGTGCCCATGGCTGGGTCATGTCCAGCCTCTCAGCCACCAGCACCCCCAAGGCCTTTTCCCCAGGGCTGCTCTGGATCTTTTCATCACCAGCACGTGTTAATAACAGGGCCTGACCTGATCCAGATGCAGCACCTTGCACTGACCTTGTTGAATCTCATGGAGTTCCCATGGGCCCATTTCTCCAGCTAGTTCAGCTCCCTTTGGGTGACATCCCGTCATTCAGGTGTGTCAACAGCATCTCTCAGCTTGCAGTCATCTCCAAACTTGCTGAGGGTTCACTCAATTCCTTTGTCTATGTCATTGATGAAGGTATTAAAAAACTGTGATCTCAGTACAGAACCCTAAGGGCACCACTTGTCACTGATGTCCATTGGGACTCTGAGCCATTGACCACGACCCTCTGGATGAGACTGTACAACCACTGAATCCATCTCTATCCAATTTGAAGAGAAGGATGTCATGGTGGGTAGAGTCAAGGACTTTACAGAAGTCCAGCTAAATGACATCTGGACTTTCCTTGTCCGGTGATGGAGTCACTTCATCATAGCAGGTCACTGGATCAGCCAGATAGGAATTCCTCTTGGCAAAGTGGGGTGGCTGCCTTGAATTGCCTCCCTGTTCTCTATGTTCCTTAGTACAGCTTCTAGGAGCATACGTTCCATAGCCAGGCTGACAGGTCAGTAGTTCTCAGGTCCTCCTGCCTACCATTTTTAAAAAGAGATGCAATATTTCCCTTTTTCCAGTTAGTGGAGACATCTGTGCCTGACTGCATGACTTTTCAAATATCATGGAGAGAAGCTTGGCAACTACATCAGAAAATTTCCTCAGGAGTCTGGGATCTCATCAGATCCCATAGACTTGTGTATGTTCCGGATCTTCAAGTGGTCATGAACCTGATCACTAGTCCCCCAATCCCTGTCTTGCAGTCCACTGACTTGAGAGATTTGGGAAGAGAGATTGAGACTGAAGACTTGAGGCAAAAACTGTTCAGTACTTCAGCCTTCTCCTCATCTGCTGCTACCAGTTTGCCACCTTGTTTAACGGGAGACAGTATTCCTTCTTTGACCTTCCTTTTCTTGCTGTAGAAGTCCTGTTTTTCTTTGTGTCTCTTGTCAAATTCAGCTCCATGGCCTTCGTTGCCCCATCCCTACACAACCAGACAGCATTCGTATATTCTTTCCAGGATACTTGTCCCTGTTTCTGTTTTTGCCCATTAGTTTGATCAGCAGGTCTTGACTCATCCATGCCCATCTCTCTTCCCTTCCTTATCTGGTTTCTTACAGATCAAGAATTTTGTGCTCTAAGGAAAGTGTCCA
>WBNO01020723.1:0-26362 GCA_013400575.1 Peucedramus taeniatus
TTTATTTATATAAATATAGTATATATGTAAATAAAATATTCATATGCAAAGAAATATATATGTAAATACAAATGTAAATACAGTTATGAAATTTTCCTTATCTAAAAATTAAGAGCTCATCCTCTAGTGTTCTTTTGCAGACTGTAAGTGATGGTTTGCTGATATTACACAAGTGTCTGTCCTGGTTCAACTAGTGAAAAAACATGGTTAGCTCCCTTGTTCCACTTATAAATAGAGAGGTAAGCAGCTCTCTGGAGAAGGACCTAGGGGTCCTGGTGGACTAAAAGCCAGCAGAGTGCCCTGCTGGCCAAGAAGGACAGTGGTGTCCTGGGATACATCAGGAAGAGTGTGGCCAGCAGGTCAAGGAAGGCGATCCTGCCCCTCTACTCAGTCATGGTGAGGCCACATCTGAAGTGCTGTGTCTAGTTCTGGGCTCCTCAGGACAAGAAAGAGAAGTAACCACTGGGACAGGTCCAGTGGAAGTCTACAGAAATGATTAGGGAACTGGAGCATCTCTCTTATGAGGAAAGGCTGAGGGAGCTGGACCTGTCAGCCTCAAGAAGAGGTGTGAGAGAGGGGACCTCATCAGTGCATACAAAAATCCTAACAGCAAGTGTCAAGAGGATGGTATCAGACTGTCTTCAGTGGTGGCCAGTGACAGGACAGCAGGCAAATGGCACAAACTGAAACACAGGAAATTCTACATGAATATCAAGAGAACTTATTTACTGTACAGGTGACCACTGGAATAGACTTACCACAGAATTTGTGGAGTCTCCCTTTCCCTTTCTGGAGATATTCAAAACTGCAATGATCTCTAGAGGTCTCTTCCAAACCTCAACATTATGTGTTTCTGTGAGCTAAATATATAGAGATAGATAGATAGATAGATAGATAGATAGATAGATAGATAGATAGATAGATATGTGTGTCTGTGTGTACAAAACAAGCAAGTTAGGAATACACAATGACAGAAGCATTCCAAAGAGAGTGCTTTAGTGTTTCATCCTATTTATATATCAGGTACAGTAGTGTACTACATCATGTTCTATTAAAAATCTTAAAATATCTTGTTTCTCACAATGAGTTACTCTCTTTTTCTCTATGTTTATAAAAGAAAAAGACTATCTTCAAAGTTACAAAAGGTAATTGAAAACATAAAGTATGCTTTTATGTTGTAACCAAGGGACATTCAAGTACAGTTTTGGTTACTATCACTGCAGTGATAGTAGAAAATGCAAAACTATAATTATATTTGTGGTGACTGTCAATACAGAAATTCAAGCTCTACCAGATAATCAGTTGTTAAACCCTAGAATGTGCTTGGTAGGCAATATTTTTCCCATTCCAAAGGAATAGTTTTACAGTGACCCTTTTCCCCCCAACAGGTTAATTTTACTTGTTTTAATTACTTGTTTTGGTTTATTTCCTTTAGTTATTTATAATTTCACGGAATTACACAAAACATTTCATTAATCAATGCTATAAAAGTTAAAAAAGTACCATGAGACTTTCAGGGGAGAATAGACATGATTTTCTTTTCAAAATATTTCCCATCAGTTTTAAGATAGTAATTTTTTCTAAACAATTATTTCCTACAACTTTTTTCTTCCAGTGAAAGCCATTTTGATGGAAAAAAGTTACTGTCTCTAATGATGAAGAGAAAATGTAAATGGAAGATTTCTATTTCTTTGTGATATGTTTTGACTTTTGGTATTTTGAACACTTTATATTGCTGTATGCGGAAGAAATTAGACAAATTTTGGTCATTCTTCGGTCTATTTGAAAATTTAGTAGTAAGAACTAGTACACTATCAGTCTGTTCTGCGAGTCACTTTTATTACATCTGAACTTTACAGGATTTTTTATTTTCAATAATCAAAAATAATTACGGCCTAAGAAGTATCCAGACTTAGGAGCTGGCTAGATTTCATACTGGAGGTGTTTCATGTAGACAGCAGTGACTCTGTATTGCATACATCATGATTTCATTTCATGCAGAGACAAGGTGCTGCTTCTCCCAGACAGTTACTGCTGTGTGGCTGCCATGTGCATCTTGTTGAGCAACAGTTTGTGCAGCAGTGTCTCAGCTCTGCTTCTGGGAAGGACTTTTTGCTGGTGTCAGGGAGCACATCATCAGGACCTGATGGCAGGCAAGCAGAACCAGATCTATGCTACAGGATATGAAAGGAGATATTGTCCCCGTTGTTCTGCAGATGAGGGGGGAAGAGTCTGGGGAGCAGTGCATGAACCTTGTGGGTAAGTAGTTACTTTCATGGCAGGTGCTGATGGCAGGGATGCAGGTTTCACAACAAAACCTATGCTGAGAATGAAGGACTGCAAATGGAAGACAAGGTACACCTGATAAAATGTGTTAAGAGCACAATTGTCAAGGGACTGGCTGAACTGATGAAAAATACTTCAAACTACTGAGACCAGGAAGGAAAACTATGACCCAGGGTTCATGAGGAAAATCCAGATGGGTTGCATAGAGAAGAGTGCATGATGACAGGAACAAGGGAGACCTCAGCAGTGAGGAAATAGGACAAAGGACTTGTCTCAAACGGAGGTAATGCAAATTTGCCTGGAAGCAAATAGGATGGACTAGAGCTCCACGTGCAAATGCAACACTGCATCAATGCTGCAGTACGTGATGGAGCAGCTTGGGCATGTAAACCACATAAAAATCTATGGGATTTGCAAAAGACGGGATGAGAGACTGTGTTTCAGGGACAGTGGATAACCCACTAACTATGATACTGTGGCAGGAGTGCACTCCAGACCATTTATCAGGGCAGCAAAGAGGACAAAACCTTCTTGAAATAACAACAGCAAAAGTGTTTGTTCCCAAGACAAGGAGGCTGGGGGAAATCTTCCACCACTGCAGGAAAAAAAAAATGTTGCATGCATCTATGAGTTTCAAAAGGAACAATTGCAGAAACAACAGACACCAGCTGACTTCACTTTGGTGCCAAGAAGTATTTTAGAGTGAGTCTCATGGGATCAGCTTTTAGGACTCAGGAAGGAACTGATTGGAAGCATTTAACATGGATTTTTTATGTGACTGCCCCAGTGGCAAAATTACGGGATCTGTGGACACAGATGGCATTTACCTTGAATATAACAAAGTTTATTACACTGTCTCCTGAAATGCGCCTGTACCCATGTAAGGAGATCAGAGGTAGGTTGTGAAAACTACTCGTAAACAACAAGTAGGATGGTAGGGCTCACAGGACCATGTTTAACTGGGCTGTAGTCTACCTGGAGGCTGGCAACCAGTGCAGTAGTACAGGGTCTGTTCTGGGACTTTCCCTACAAAACATCTTTCTCAGGGACCTGAAAGACAGAACAGTGAGCACTCTTCTGAAGTTTACTGATTACAGAAAGCAAGGGGAAAACGAGGCGGCCAGGCTGGCTTCTGTGGACCTGGGTAGATAAAAAATGTCAAAAATGAAACCTGCGAAGTCCAGCTAAAACACAGGCCAAACCCTAAAACCAACACTAGCTATGTCACATCTAGATATGGTGTCCAGTTCTGGGTCTAGATGAACCAGAATAAAATTAGCAGAAACCACCAAGAAGGGCCTCAGACCATCTGCCTGTGAGGAAAGGTTGCAGTGCTGGGATGTGTTCTGCTGGGAGAAGGGAAGGTTTTGGGTACACCCAGCAGCATCTCCAGCACCAAAAGGAGGAAAGGAGGAAATGCAGGTGGGCTCTTCACAGTGGTACATAGTAGGAGGGCAAGAGGCAGTAGTACAAGCTGAAACATGAGACAATTATACTGGAGGGACATAAGCAGAAGTCTTTTTCATATGTGGAGAGCCCAGTCATGGAGTCAAGGCCCAGGGAGTTTGGGCCATCTCTTGCATGGGGGGCTTCCTGCCTTCACTGGGTGAAGCCTTGAAAAATCTAATCCCACATCTGAGCCTACTCTGCACAGGGGCACAGGCTGGGGATGGAGATGTCTCCAGGTGCCCATCAGCCTGAATTATCCTATGAGCATCTGAGAACTAACTTAACGGTAATATATGACAACTGCAGTTTATTTGAAGTATTGGACACACTTCACAAAATCAAAATTAATCTGCCTGGAAACTGTTTAGAGCAGAAACTTTAGCAGTGCATTAGAAACATACAAAAGTTTCTAAATGTGAAAGGGTAGAGACTGTGAGAGAAAAATTATAGTTCAGAATTTAAAAACCATATAAATCACATGAAATTTATGTTGTGGTCTAAATAAAAGAAAAATCAACATGCCATATTTTTAAAAATCTCTACTTTCATAAAATAATACAGAGCTTAAAAGTACAAAAGCTTTGTTGAACACAGAACCATCAAAAATTCGTGTGCTGCTGCAGATTAAGCACAGTTGGCAGCTAAGCCCCACACAGCTACTTGCTCACTCACAGTGAGATAGAGAAGACAATTGAAAGGGTATAAGTGAAAAAGCATGTGGATTGAGGTAAAGACAGTTTATTAGGTAAAGCAAAACACTGCATGTACAAGCAAAGCAATCCAACCAGTCCCAACCAACAGAGAGGTATGCTTCCTTCCTGGGGCCTGGGCTAAGAACATCACCAGGAAACTTACTAGCCTGGTGTGGCCCTCAAACTTCTTCCTGTTAGTGATTTCCTGTATAGAGGACATCAGGGCCTTGGAATGGCTGTAGGGGAATTTGGGTCACTTGTTATATTCTCTTCTATACTTCCAGTTGAAGGTGGCATCACTGGAAGAAGCAGGCTCTCTAGAGTTCTAGTACAGGTCTTCATCCAGCCCAGGGTACAGATTTTTTGTTCAGTTTTGATAAGAGTCATGAAGATCCTCTCTCCTTACTTCTCTAGCCTTTCCTCTGCTTCTGACTAGCATGGATATGTCCACACATTGGATACTCACTGCACTCTGTCATCTTGAAATTGCTGAAAATGCACTAGGATTCCTGTAACTGATGAAGACATTAAGCAATATTTGCTTTTAGAATCAAACCTTCAGATACAACACTACTGATTGGTCTACAGCTGGATTCATCACAATGATTTTGGCCTGTTAATTTTCCAACCACCCCTATTTTCCCAAGGTAGATATAAGGTTATTATGGGACATCATGATGAACATATTGAAAAATAAAAGCATAAAATGTTCAATAATCTCCCCTTATCCACAGAATAACAGGCAGACTGGCATGCTGTTCTGTAATTTAAACTCAATGAAACATGAAGGTAGATACATGTAATTTATATCTCTGTCTTAACTGATCACTGAAATTAAATGAAGAAAATCCTTCATTTTTACTAATTATGCCAATGAAGCCTATTTATCATATTTCTAAATTTTCTCATGTTACTCCTGCTAAGAGGATTCCTTTAATTTAATGTGGTGAGAAAAGTTAGAAGGCCATGGCAATGGCAGAAATATTAGAAAAAGCTCTAAGCAAGAAGTCAAACTTCCAGGACAGCTGATAGTACTTCCTAGTAAAGGAAAAAGTGTTGTGTTGGTTTTGTTTGGGTTTTTTTTTTTTTTCCCTAGCCACACTGGCTGGTGGATAATACATATTATTCTTCAGTCTTTTTGCCTTGACAGTGGTCAAAATGAGATAATCTCAAATATCGATATCATAAGTAATATCAAATTTACTTCTGATAATATGGCCTGTGTCCTTTATTTATTCCCCTTCAGCTTCTTTGTGCAATTCATAGATATTATTTTAATTTCCAAAGGCATCCATGAGTTTACAGCAGTCTTTACATAGATAATTTCACTATTTTCAACCTCATACAAAAGCCATCCTTCATGGATGTGGAAATTATCTGTATCTGGGATGATATAAGCAAGAATGAAGAGCAAAATTTTCTTTCTTATTTTTCCTGAGTGTTGTAAAATCCATGAAAAAAAAGGGGACACATTAGTCTAACCATCTGCATTGTGTTTCTTGGGCACAACCACGAATGGAATAAGAAGTGCAAATAGAGACTAAAAAAAAGTTGCATCTCTAAACATGAGAAATCATAAAATATAAAAAAAATCCCCTTCAGCTTTTTAGCTGAAGATGTTATTTCTTCATATCAAATTAGCACTTCTTGGTTTTGAGATAGAAACTGAGATGTGTGTACAAGAAACCATCAGCATATCTGTGATTTAACAGTTGACAGTGAACTAAATGAATTATGAGGTGAGAGTGCTTATAAACTATAAAAAAAATCTTGAATTAAACTGTGAAACATAAAAACAAGGAGAAAAAGTTTCCCCTTTCTAAGGGAATTTCAACCTTATGGACCAATTGGCCAGCAGTATAAATATTGCCATCTTTTTAACTTTCTGATTTGTAGGCTGTGAACGGCTGCTGACAGAGCTCCAGGCCAAGGAGTAGGGGAAGCTGCCTTTCACAGCAGGAAAGGCTCAAAAATAATTATGGGGACATTTGAGTTGTACAACTTTTCTGTTTTGCAGCATGAGGAAGTTTATTATAGCAGAGATTACTTTTGCATTTTCAATGTGCTACAGAGAAATGAACGTGATTAAAATATATGCCACCATCTTATCATTGTTGTTTTCTTTAAAACATAATATCCAACTCTCCTCTAGTTGCCTTGCCAACAGATTTAAGTTCAAACAGAAAGGCTGGTAGCTCAAATCCCAAAATACTTACTTCTTTCCCCTGTTGACAGTCATTTTGGAACAGCATAATCAACATATAGAGCTCAGCGGAAGAGCTGTGAAATGACAGAGAAGTTATCAGACTACTGAGGAGTGAAGTATTTCTTATTTTTAATGAGATGTCATTTTCTAAAAGCACAGTGTGCCTCCTCAAATCAAAACAAGAATACAAGTGCACTCCAACACATGTATGCAGAAAAATGAGGGAGACCTGGTGACCCAAAAAAGCCCTAAACCTGATGTTCCTGGGGGTTACTAATTTCCATTGAAATTATTGAGAGGGGAATTTCATGTAGGAGTTACACATTAAAGATTAATATGGGGCTAGATTTGTTTCAGCATCACTGCCAAGCTGATGGTGGGAGAGATTTTTCTCTCCTAAAAGTATTGTGATTCATCATTCAGGATGACAGCTTCCAAACCTTTTTCTAAGAGATGTTCTTTTCCTTCCCCTTTCTTTCAGATCAAGAATATAAAAGATAGTAGGCATAGGCTCTGCCACATTCTCAGGAGCCTGGGTTCAGGTTCTGTCTGTGCCATTGTGGAGAAAATAGTTTAAATTTCTCTATATAAGGATACGTAGTTCATATGGTGGTGTTACAATGATAAATTAAAGATAAAGGGTGTGATTATATTGCTTCCCTATTACAATAATAGAGCAGAAACAAGTTTTCTTTTCAGTAGGATAAAAAGCCTGCCATAGTTAATCATATTTACTATTAATATAGTAATATAAATAAACTGAGTAAGTAAATCAATACTCAGAGGAAACTCAGCCCATGACCAAAAAAGTTGTATGATGTTGGGTGGTGGGTAAAACTTTGCTTAATTTTCCTTGTCTAATGAGGAAACTCTTAGCTAGCAAAACAGAAAAGGCAAGTACAAATGAAAAAACAAAAAAAATCCACTTGTAAGATTCACAAGACTTTTGCTGTCGTCTTGCTTGGAAATACTCCAAGAACAAGCACTTGTGCTTTTTGGACAATTCTGATCTCTTTTCACCCCAGAAATATGGAGAGAGAGAGTGCATTTAACACCTAAAAGGACAAATTAGTATAAATTTTATGGTTTTAAACTTAGTGAGAAGAGAAAAGTTTTCTTACCAGTTTTCACGTTTGTGGGTATTTCTTGGTTTATTCTGTTTAGCTTTAGAAAATGTTCTTGCTTCTGCTATATGATAGGAATTCTACAATCTTAAAAGATTATATTACGGGGATATAATTACTTAGTCTATTGGTATCCTGTTTGAGTCATAAAACACTGTATTTATCATCCTAACTCCAGTTTTTCATATTTTCATATTTTTCCAGATGATATGTTTTTTGGAAAAAAACCTATTTCTATTTGAGTGTCTCTTTCAGGAGTATATTTATTCATACTAGATAACAAAGATAATAATTAATCTATTAGTTGTCAGAACAGAATAGTACTGTTTGAGGTATGACAGAATTTTTGCATGCACAACATCAGATGATTAACCGTCCTGAATTTACAGTAAAGTTATTATTCTAGATGTGCACTCTAACATCTAAATCAAGTAAACACATTAATCTTAAAATGCTCTACTCAAACAGACTTCCCACCCTGTTTGTTTTGAGATAATCCCTTCTTTTACCAAATAGATGGATGTTTAACATCTTCATTAGTGACTTGTCATATGGGACAGAGTGTACTTCCACCAAGTTGCAGAAGATACCAAAATGGGAGGAGTGTCTGATAAACGAGATGGGTGTGTCATTCATAGGCAGCTGGACAGACTGGAGAAATAGTGCCTGAGTAACCTTTAAAGTTCAGCTAAAGAGTAAATGCCAAACCCTGGCCTTGGGAAGAAATAACTGCAGGCATCAGTCCAGGTCAGGGGCTGATGAGCTGTAAGCAGCTCTGTGGAGAAGGACAGGAGGACTCAGGTGAATACTAAGTTGAACACAAGCCCGAAACATGCATATGGGGACAAGAAAAAGAAAAAGAAAAAGAAAAAGAAAAAGAAAAAGAAAAAGAAAAAGAAAAAGAAAAAGAAAAAGAAAAAGAAAAAGAAAAAGAAAAAGAAAAAGAAAAAGAAAAAGAAAAAGAAAAAGAAAAGAAAAAGAAAAAGAAAAAATCTCTGTTTTGGAAAGAATCTATGATTATCATCTCATCCAAATACTTGACCAGTTACGGGCTGCCTAGAAGTTAAAGCACGTTATTGAGGGCATTGTCCAAAAACCTCTTAAATATTGACAGGTTTGGGGCATTGGCCACCACTCTTAGAAGCCTATTCCAATGTTTGATTGCCCTCTTGGTAAAGAAGTGCTTCATATTGCTCAGTTTAAACCTCCCCTGGCACAACAAGTGGCCTTGGCCCATTGATCCAGCCTGTCCAGGTCGTTCTCGTGAGCCTTTTCACCCTCTAGCAGATCATCATTTCCACCCATTTTGGTGTCCTCGGCAAACTGACAGAGGTGAAAGCAGTCTGGATGAATGCACTCATCCAGGTCATTGGCAAAGTTGTTAAACATGGCTGATCCAGTACTGAGCCCCACTGAGGGGAACACCAGTTATGACTGACCAGGAGATGGATGTAATTCCCTTAACCACCACTCTTTCGGCTTCCCCACCAATCTGTCTTTCACCCATTAAAACACTGTGGCCATCCATTCTCTCCAGAAGAGTGCTGTGGAAAATGGTGTGAAAGGCTTCACTTAGGTCTGGGTAAAAAATTACTCTGCACTGGGGAGGCCTCACCTTGAGTATTGTGTGCATTTTTTGGTCACCACGATATAAGAAAGATATTAAGCTATTAGAGAGTGTCCAAAGAAAGGCAGCAAAAGTGGAGAAAAGCCTTGAGAAGCCCTGTGAGCAGTGGCTCAGGTCACTTGGTCTGTTCAGCCTGGAGAAGACAACTTGCATACCTTTAATTGAGAAAAAATCAGTTACTTATAAATAGTTAAATACTTATTCATTGAAATGCTGTTACTCACAGTGTCTTAAGACATAAGAAACCATTAGAAATCATTGAAAACAATGAATAATTCTTTTATTATACCATAATCTTCCCAGCAAAGTCTGCCTAGAAATTTCAACCAAGTTCTGCTTTATCAAATGTAAAGAATGTAGTGCATGAATAATAATGAAAATTCCAGCACAATATTGTTTTTCTGTGATACTAAAAATGCAAAGAATCTTCATTTATTAATTGCTAATGCACATTTGTGTCATGTTGTTTGCTATTCATGCAAAGACTGTCTGAAGATAAATTTAGGTATTAGATGAGTGGGAATAGGCTGATTCTCTAACAAGTTAGATCTTGAATATTTAACAGACACCTCAGACTGAATTGCTCTGGCTTCTTATTTGTTGCTGTATCATCTGAAAGAATTGAAAATCAATCACACACCATGCATTTTTTCTGTTTCAAGAAAAATGTTCAAAAAGTCACTAGTGATATATGGAATGACTGTGATGGGGTGAGAAGAGCAACCATTCCTGTGTATTAACTATAACCTTTGACTCCCTTCCAGAAAAAAAAAAAAAAACCACCACTTTTTGTATTGTACCTCATATAAATGGAGTGTACAGAAGAAGCTTGAAGAAATAGGAGGAAGCCCTAAAATAGTGCATTCAAATTAGTACTATTTTTATAAAATACTAGATAGAAGACAGAAGTAGGCAGAGTAATTGTTTACTATAATTGTACAATTTCATCACAAAATAATATTCTAGTTAAAATATCTTTCACTACTGAAAACACAGTCTACTGCCACACCCACAGCTTTCAGTTCCACTACCTTTTCATTACTGTTTTCGGGTGTTTATCTTTTTCATATGATATAAGCATTGAATCCCATTGAACAATGAGAGCAGCTGGCTGAACTCCAAGAAAAACTCTTTCACATTATGAAAGAGATCACAGCGAACAGGTACATGAGGAAAACATAAAAATATCACATCTCAGGCTCTCCTTTCTAAACCAGACTAAGGAGGGAGAGAATGTGATAATTTTTTTGGTGAATTCCTATCTACGTGTAGTTAAAGTACCTACCCGTTTGTACTTGACATCATTTTCTGGAGTCATGCTACCTCTCTGGGCCTGAGAAAGGAGCTGTGAAATTGGAGTATCATTAGGAACAATGGTGTGAGACAGCAGGAAGCAGAGTGAGTGGGGTGAGTTGACCATGGCTGAATGCAGGCACCCACCAAATCCGCTGTATCATTTTCCTTTGCAACGGGAGAAAAAATGTAGTGGTGGGCCCACGCATTGAGATAAGGACAGGGAAAGGTCACTGACCAATTACTGTCACAGACAAACCACACTCAACTTGGGACATTGATTTAATTTAATAAATTGAATTTAACAAAATCAGAGCACAAGAGTGAGAAGTAAAATAAATCTTAAGAACATCTTCCCCCCTCTGCATAGTCCTTCCCAGGCCTTTCCTCTTCCTCCTCCAGCTCAGGGAGATAGAGAATGGGGGCTATGATCATTTCATCACATTGTTTCTGCTGCTGCTTAGGGAGAAGGGTTCTTCCCCTGCTCCAATATGGTGTCCTTCTGATGTGAGACAGTTCTACACAAACTTCTCCAATGTGAGTCCATCCCACAGGGATTTTCAGAAACTGCTTCAATCTGTGTCAGTTTTCCTCACGCTGCACTTCTTCCGGCACAGCCTGCTCCAGTGTTGGTCCCCCAGAGGGTGACAAGTCCTTCCAGAAAATCTGCTCCAGCATGGACTCATCTCTCCATAGGTCTGCAGGTCCCTGCCAGGAGCCTGCTACAGTGCAGGCTTCCCACTGGCTCTCAGCTCTCTTTTGGACATCCATCCACCTGCTCCAGCATAGGTCTTCTCCTTCTCCAGGCTGCGGGTGGATCTCTGCATGCCTGTGGTCCTCCACAGGCTGCAGGGGCACAGCTGCTTCACCATGGGTTGCACCATGGGCTGCAGGGGAATGTGGGCTCCAGCACCTGGAGCACCTCCTCCCCCTCTTTCTCCACTGACCTTGGTGCCTTGCCTGACCTTGGTTCCTCTCATTGTTCTCACTCCACCCTTCCCTGCTTTTGATGCTGCTCAGTATATGATTGTCTTTCTAGGCTGCAAGCATGCATTTCTGGGTTCAACTTCTTATCAACCATTACCCCTAAGTCCTTGATTTATTCATCCCCCAGCCTGTATTGATACCAGGGATTGACATGACCCAGGTGCAGCCTCTTGCACCTGGTGTTGTTAAACCTCATGCCCAAAAGGAGAGTTGCAGAAATCTTTGAGAGTGAATTTATTGTTTAATGTTGTGTTAATATTTCTAATACAGCTCCACATATGAAATACACACACAAAAAGGGAGTTCTTTGTTCAACATTGTGAGGATATATTAAAAGAATTATATCTCCATGTATCTAGTGCCTAAAATAAATTAAAATAAGGCACAGGATATATGAATGTAATGCTATGAAGCAGGTGATTCTTCATGTTCCTAACTGAAGTGCTTTGATACCATGACTTTTATGTCTGATATTGCTTCTACATATACCTACAGTTTTAATGGCTGAGCTATAATTTTTGACCTATATTTATGTGAATCTGATATTTCATGGTTTTAAATTAATTCACAGCAATTTCCTTGGAAATATATTTAGCTTTTCTGGGGTTTGCTTCATAGCTGGTATGTCTTAATACTAAACTTCATCAGTTTTTTCAAATACTCAAAAAATATTGATGCACAATGTTTAAATGGGATAGGAAATGAAGTCTGGGCTCGGACATCATTAAGAAGGGGAATTCAGAAGACCTGAGAAGGATTAAAATGTTGCATTACAGGCTCTTGGAATTTTGGGATATACCAATTTTCAGAATTACTTTAGAAATGAAGGTGTTAAAAAAAATTTGAAAACCCAAATGACTTATTCTGGAAACTTGAAAAGTGTCAGAGATGCCCTTAGATTGGACAAGCTCAAATGAGATCTCAGTAAAACAGCTCCACAATAAGCAGAAGAAAAAGAAAAAAGCATACAAAAACCAGGTGAAAGACCATGTAAAAATCTAAACGTGATACACAAACTGTCTTTAAATTATATCACCCAAAACTTACATCATAAAAACCCCTCACTTAATGAAAGCCTTCAACCAAATTCATACTTGCCAAATGGTTTTTTTAAGATTTTGAGAAAGGATCAGCTGAAATGGTAAGAGAATCTTTGATATTTAAAATGAGGTGACTACCTATAACCTTCCACATTGTGGCAATTCCTGAGGAAATTGTAGTGGAACTAATAAGTCACAACAACTTCATGATACACCTGTGAGTGTTGGAAAACATAATGAAAGTATTGTTGTGTCTGAAGATCTGATCTATTAATTTGACATTTAAAATCAACATAGGCAAGCCTAAAGGAATGTAACAAAAATGTCCAAAAACAGGTTGTATGAAGAAAACACTAAACAGCAAACTCAGGAGAAATACCTGACTATTGTAAAAACAAGGAATGTTATGACCAAAAAAAAAGAAGCAGTAGGTTTTGAAACTCAATTAGACAACTTTCATTTTCACTTGCACAAGTACCATTTGTGTGAAGTCAAATAACCATATTTGCTGAAACTTGTTGACCTGCATGATGGTATAGCATTGATGTGTGAATGTTCTACATATTCTGTTTTCTTCTTTTTTTTTTCTTGATTCAATTAAGATCTTAAGTATTTTTATAAATGTTTGTCTCTTCAGATAAGGATGACTCATCTACTTGCAATATTGTACATGTTATTCAGTCATTTTACTTTATCTTAATTAAGAAGACATAAAGTACCCTAAATTTGTGTGATTTAGTTTGTTTGTTACACAAAAATATCACAGTAGATTAATAAACAACTGCACAGAAAAAAACCTGCACCCTCTATAACCTCTTATTTTGGTTACCTCTAAGAAGGTAACCTCTTTCTTAGGGTTGTGCTACTTCTTGTCTCAAATTTGTAAAACATGTCAGACTATATGGTCTCTTTATCCAATTTTAAAATTATGTGGGTAGACAGATAAACATGTCATTACCTGTTTATTAAGTGGTTTCTCTACAAACCCCAGGGCAACAGAAATATTTAAAAGAATTCTTTCAACTGGTTTTCGTTTTTTTTAGATTCCCTGCTAATGAAAAGAACTTGGAAGGAAAAATATATCTCAGCTTTAATAAAATATAATTTTAATACTTGTAGTGCTTATAAACAGAAATCATGTCACAGCTCTTCATCTTTGAAGTGACAGAACATACATTAATCCCAGTTTGACAATGAGGAGACTGACAGACAAAACCATTATTTGAATTATTTGAATTAATAACTCTCCTGTTCGTAATAACAAGACCATATTACCTCTCTTATCAGAATATCATGTAATAAATGAATTCAAGCACTTCAAAATAGAAATAAAAGTATCTTTGTAATTAAAAACAAATGTGTTCATTTTAAAATAGAACATACTGCTAACTTTAGACATGGTCAGATTCTAGCATCATTAGCCCCCACTAATATTTAAATATTTTACTTAATTGATAAAAAACTCACACCATTTTTTTTGTTTTCCTGGTGAAAGTAAATCCCTCAAAAGCTTGGTGTAGGATATCTAGGAATTTTAAGTAATTCTACCAGATAACACAGTGCATCAGAATCAGCAGAATCAGAGCACTTTTATTCACATTTAGAAGCCTCTTTTCTTTAATGTAATCTCTACAGTAAATAACTCCAAAATTGGCACTGAATGTGTGTAAGAAGGGTAAAAGTTAAACATCATGAACCATCTTTCCAGGCATTTTTCCTAAATGCATTTCAAGTGAGTTAGATTTCTGGGAAAAAAAGAGGTATATATACAATTAAGAATATATACAAGTATATAAACAAGAAATAAATCCAAAGTAACTTGGTCTTCTTGCACCCAGAAAGTCTGAATTCTTTCTTTGACTTTTGACCTGGGAGTGATCTAGCATTTCTTACTGGTGGAGTACTGATGGAAAATTTGCCGACTCAGCCTCCATTGAATGGTCATGTTACTCTGTGTTGTGATGGTGCTCTCTCCCTTTCTCTCTTTTGTTGCACCCACCCTCACTCACACACTAATACAAGGTTTATTAACATCTACTTCCCTGACAAGTACAATAGAACTTGTGGATTGATAGTGTGAAACAATTTTCAGACATCTGTTGTTTCTAGTTCAGATCAAGGTATTATTAAATCATGCAAGTGAAGTGTAGACATATTTATTTCACTGACTTCTATGTGTGTTTTGACATTAAAGATGAAAGCACAGCATTTGCCACTTGTTCTGTCAATTGTTCTCTGTATGAGTATATATCAAAAAGTACATATATAATACTTTTTAAAATAAACCTATTTTCCATTATTTGATAATTTATACTTATAGTATAGTACTACAGAATATATTCTGAGACAACTACTTACTCTAGGATTCAGATTCTCTTGAAACATCATCTGGGAAAAAGCTTCCATCTAAATTTCAAATTTTAAAGTCATGGCTGGTAAAATTATATAGATATTAAAACCGGAATCCCTACTCTGAGTAGCCACAGAAAAGCAAAAGATGTGCATAATCATTTTATGTACAATGAGCATTGTTTTTCTTTACCTCTTAACAAAAGTTAAACATTTAATGCTGCTAGGTCTAAAAGCAATAAAAGAAAATATTCAAGGTTTTAATCAAGGTTTAGAAAAGTAGAAAGGTAGTAAATTATGTGAATGATGTAAAAGAAAAGGAACATCACTTATTGTTGGATAGTTGGTAAATTTTAAGGAAATGTAACAATACGTAAAGTACTGTTACGTAGTGTAATGAACGGTATTTAAATGACACGGTGATCAAATATAAGATGTACACAGAATCATGGCCAGTCCTGTTTAATATCTTTATTGATGACCTGGATGAGGAAATCGAGTGCAACCTTAATCAGTTTTCAGGTGACATCAGCTGGGTGGGAGTGTTGATCTGCTGGAGGGCAGGAAGGCTCTGCAGAGGGATCTGGACAGGCTGGATCATGGGCTGAGGCCAGTGGTGTGAGGTTCAACACTATGACACGCCAGATCCTGCACTTGGGTCACAACAACCCCAGGTGGTGCCACAGGCTGGGGCAGAGTGGCTGCAAAGCTGCCCAGTGGAAAAGGACCTGGGGGTGCTGGTGACAGCAGCTGAGCATGAGCCAGGGTGTGCCCAGGTGGCCAAAAAGCCACAGAAGATCAGTGGCATCCAGGCTTGTCTCAGCAACAGTCTGGCTAGCAGGACCAGGGCAGTGATCTTCTTCTGGTATTTGGAACTGGTGGGAGGCTCCACCTGGAATCCTGTTCAGTTTTGGGCCCTTCACTGCAGGAAAGACATTGAGGTGAAGGAGTACGTCCAGAGGACAATGAAACTGGAGAAGTCTCTGGATCACAAGTCCTATGAGTAGGGGCTGGGCGAGCGGGTATTGTTTAGCCTGCAGAATAGGAGGCTGAGGGGAGGACTAATCGTAAATACCTGAAAGGAGGCAACATGGAGCTTGTTCTCTTCTCCCAAGTAACAAGTCATAGGAGAAAACAAAACGGCCTCAAGTTGCATCAAGGAAGGTTAGACTTGATATTGGGAAAAAAGTTTTCATGGAAAGGCTTGTCAAGCATTTTAAATGGCTTCCCAGGGAAGTGATGGAATCACCATCCCTGAAGTATCTAAGATGTGGTGCTTAAGGGGCTGGTTTAATTGAGGATTTGGCAGTGTTGTGTTAATATTTGGACTCAGTGAACTTAGGGGTGTTTTCCAAAATACACTGTTCTGTGACATTTTATGAGTAGTGTCCTACTTAAAGTAAGCACTAATTTCTAAATGTCCCAAAGGGTTAATGAATGTATTCAACAAAAGCAAATGTAAAGCTCAGCCCCTACAATAGATAAAGTATTGACACAGAACAGATCAGAAACAACTGCTTTGGAGCAGTAGAAAAGACCCCAGGATTGGCAGGGTCACCTTCAGAGAGCAAGACCCCAAGGCAGCAATGAAACCACAGCCACATCACAGGCTGTACTCTCAAGTTACCACCCAGCAGATCTAGGGAAAAATCTTGCTCTGCTGTCTGAGATCTGAGTGCTGTATCCAACCTAAGGCTCCTTTGCACATGACACTGACCTACTGTAGAGACTCTCAAGGAGTCCACCAAAATGACAGGTGGACCCCAGCACAAGCTTGAGTCATAAGAGTATCCAGAACTGTTCCTGTTCATTCTGGGGAAGAATAACATTATGGAGGGCCCTTTCTGGTGTGTACAGATACCTGGTAGAAGGGAACAGAGAAGACAGAGCTGATATTGTCTAATGGTAATATTAAAAAAAAAAAAATTTAAAAAAGTATAACACAAGAAATAAGGGCTAGATATTAGTAAAAGCTTTTCATTTAAGTGTGATTTACCTCTGGTATAAATAGCTCTGAGAAATCGTGGAATTTTCCTCCTTGGAGATGTTTGAACCCAATTGTCCATATTTGAGGAGCAGAGTGCTTTGTCTCTCTCCAATACTTTCTTGGTGGTTCAGGGTGTTGGTGGTACAGCTGTGGGAGCAGAACACTACTGCTTGCTCAGCAATATGATCAGACATTAATTTCCTGAGCAGGATACTTACATCTGGTGAACTACAGTTTCTTTTCTAATATTTCTATTCCACAGCCAGTTCCCACACTTCACATTCACATGAGCCAAGGCCCAGTGGCTGTGATTAGCCAGACACAGCACCAGAGTCCCAGGAGAAGGACACTCAGTTTAATCACTAGCGTATTGCATCTGGCTGGGTTGCCAACATCTGTGATCTATTGGCTCCACCTCAGCAGAGCATTGGCTGCCTGTGAATGTGTGTTGCTAGAGAACCACTGCTTTTGCTATCACATTGTATGTTAGGCAGCAGGCATATACTGATAGTGTGGCTCTAGGCCAGTCTCTGTGACTCTCTCCCCATCTAATGCCAGTTAGCTGCTCTCACCAAGGTTTCTGTACCTGCTGGTTTCCTACCTCAGATGTCTTAAGGAAAAGCAAAGTTCACATTGCTTATGTGAAAAAATTTGTCTACTGTTTATTTGCCTTCCAGATCAAAAACCATTTATCCAATCAGATAGTGCCAATTAGTCAATCTTTCCTTTACCTCAACAATGTTTTCAAGAAGGCTGCCTCACATACGGACAAAAGCCTAGGTCCTTGACTCTAATAAAAGGAGAAAAATCTTCCTTGTCATAATCTACCTGAAATATATATAATAGATGCAAATAGTGATGAGTATAATTTTTCACCATGAAAAATAATGAATTATAAATGTAAAGAGACAACCAAAAGAAAGGAATTCTGCTGCACAATAATTTGTGGGGGTTTGAACTATATGTTTGTTCAGAGAAAGGTTTATTTGCTCCTCAAAAGGCATCAGGACAGGTCTGGGTAGAGGAAAATCCAAATTTCAGTTGTTACCAGTTAGATTTAGAGCTATATTCCATAGCAAACAACTCTGAATTGAACACAACAGAGATATGAACCATTCTGTTCACTGTTCTGTTCACTCTGCACCTGTGTGACAAAAAAAATACAAAATGCCCACACTTCTCCATTAACTACAATAATGTCATGTCTCTGGTATGCTTTTCCCACAAACTAGCCACCCTATTTACTACATTTCTAAATTAAAAAGAAGTTTAAATATATTACAAATTGGACAATACTGTCATTTTTTTAACCTACAAACTGCAAATAATTTGCTCTCACACAGAGCAATCTCAAGTCCCCAGTGACAGGAACTCCATAAAAAACAATTTTTAGTTTCTAGCTGACCTAATGAAAATGTGATAAAAGTTTCAGTCTTCTAGACTGTTGTTTCCTCATAATAAATGAAAAAAGTGATATGTTACATGTTCCATCATATACAGTGATGTCCAACATGTTATTATTGCTTATTCACAGATGAAGAACACATATCTATTTTATGGTACAGTCCACCATTACATATCTTTCTCCTTCAACTGATACAAGAGAATGCTAAGAAGATATCTTAATGCCATGAGCCATAAGCCAAGTCTTGTAGAATAGCTCCGAAGCTCTCATTAATGTTTGAGATTACAATGAAAGAGTACTGAGAAAAGCATATATTAAAAATGCTTTTACTTTAGGAGTGGATTTTTTTCTGAATTTGATTTGCCAAGCACATAATTTTATAGTTGTTCAAACATTGTAGCTCATCACCAAGAGAAATACATCAAAAATGTATACAGCTAAAAGGTTTTTACAGAATATTTGTGCATTTTTCCAGTATTTGCAATTCTCCAGTAAAAATCATAATCTGAAACATATTTATAACTAAATTTTTACTTGATACTTTCCTCTGTTAAATGCAAGAAAGCAAGCTGTGGCATGAGAACAGACCAGCCTGTTTATTGACTTTGAGTTCTTAAAAAACAGTTTTCTCACATACATACTTTAAATGAATCTTAGCCTTCAACATTCATATTCTGTTAAGCAAACTTTCAGAAGACTAATCATTACCCCTTTGGATTAGAAGTGCATTTTTGTTTTCAAGTTGGAGTTCTGAAGCATTGGTGTAGCTACAAAATGCATCAAAAAAAAAAAAACCAAAAAAAACCAAGCTGGCAGTTGTGAATAATGAGTAGCAGTTACCTTTATATTCCTTGACTCTGAACCCTTCTTCTTTTCCCTTTAACTGTTTTACTTCATTCATCTTAAACATTTATCTACAAATCTACTAGTTTTATGATATCATTTAATAAATTTTCTCACTTAGTAAAACATAAACAAAAAAAAATATTTACCTAAATAAAGAAGAAAGAAAAAATCAGTCCAGCATCAATGATTGATATTTTCAATAGTTGCTTTAGGAGTGCTGCACGCCACCTGTCAATATCTATGTAATCCAGTTTGTAGGAGAAGTTAAAATTGGATTGACTCTAGCAGAATTTTCAGCTGTTAAAATTATCTTTCCAAACTTCACAGTAAAAAGATTTTTACAAAAATACATTTTCATTCTCACTAGCACGCCTCCATGGATTGAAATGACAAAAAATGTTTATTTCTACAACCTAGGGCACAACAAAAGGGATCATAAAATACATGCATCTAGTCTATTCTGCAGTCTCAAGAGAGACTGTGGTGTTCACATCTGCAATTGATTTTGATTTTTCTCATGTCCTTAGAATTTCTACTATTTTATTACTTGTCTTCTTATCCTAAATATACCAAAACACAGGACAGTTAGAGTCCTTTAAAGGTTTTATGTTTTTTAAGAGGACATCATTGCATTCGTTTTAGCAGAAACCATTCTTTTACAAGGTTAGATTTCAATGACATTAATTCAAGATCTTTAAAAAGAATACTGTTTTTCAAAGTGTGATTTTTGTGTGTGTGTGTGACATTTCTCTCTCTCTCTCTCTCTCTCTTTCTTTTTTCCTTATGTAGAATAAGTTTTCACTGAAAAAAACTTAAAGAACTAATGACCTTTTTACACATTGGCCTTGATGCCTTAAACAGCTGGAACAGAGGCTAGGCAAAGTTAAGGGGAATAAAAGGATATTTATTGAAGGGCCTTCAAAGGCCACCCTGGCAGTACCAGAACCTTGGCTTTGGCTCTGCCCGAATGGCTCCAAGATGGAAGCAAAAAGAGGGCTTGGTTAAAAAATCTCACATTTTCATAAGTTTTGGCCTATTAGCATATTGGGGGTAATTTTCCAGTTGCAGCCCCAGCCCAGGAAGTCCCATCCTTCTTATTTTTTCTCTCTTCAGTCCACGTTGTTTATAATCTTGAGCCTGAGATCCAGATCCGGCTGTCCTTGGGTCTCTGGCTAGAGAAGGAATTGTTGTGTCTACCTAATCTGTGAAGAGAGCTTACTATACCTGTATATGAAAACCCACACCTTACTATCCCCTTATATGAAACCCAGACCCACACACCAAAGCAGCACAAAATCAAAAAGAAGAAGAAAGAAAAAAAATAGAAAGCTAAAACCCAAGGTATCAGCCTAGTCAGGATTATAGTCCATATTGCACTAGGTCATAGAAGAAGTGATGGAGATTCCTGAATATTCTTTCCTAATGTGGCTGAATGGCAGAGCTCTGAGGGTTGTGATCAATGGAGTAGAATCTAGTTGCAGGCTGGTGTAGTTACTGGTGCTCCCCAAGGAGCAATTCTGGATCCAGCCATATTCACTTATCTCTCGATGACATGGGTGAAGTGATGAATAGTATTCTCAGCAAGTTTGCTGATGAGGTGAAACTGGGGGAAGCGGCTCATCCACCTGAAGGCTGTGCTGCCATTCCCTGGGACCTTGATTGGCTGGCAAGTTGTGTGGAGAAAACTTTATGAGGTTCAACAAGGACAAGCGTAGGGTCCTGCTCCTGGGGAGGAATAACCTCAAGCCCCAGTATAGGTTCAGAGCTGATCTACTAGAGAGCAGCTCTGCAGAGGACCTGGTACTCTTGGTGGATCACAAGCTGACCACAAGCCAGCACTTCCATTGTGGCCAGGATGGCCAGTGGTATTCTGGGGTGTATCAGAATGAGGGTGGACAACAGGTTGAGGGAGATCATCATCCCTCTAGTTCACAGAATCACAGAAACACAGAATCTATGACAATTACAGGTTGGAAGGGACTGCAGTGGGTCATCTGTCCCTGGTCAAGCAGATTCATCTCAGAGCACATTGCACAAGAATGTTCTTGAATACATTGCACAGATGGTTCTTGAATATCTCCAGTGAGAGAGACTTCCACAACCTCTCTGGGCAATCTGTTCCAGTGCTCAGTTACCTGCACAGTAAAGTTCTCCCTCATGTTCAGGTGGAACTTTCTGTGCATCAGTTTCTGCCCCTTGCCTCTTGTCCTGTTGGCACCACTTAGAAGAGCATGGTCCATCCTTTTGGCTCTCCCATTTTAGATATCTACCCACATTTTGTCTCTCAGTCATCTCTTCTCAAGGCTGAGCCAGCCTCAATGTGAGATGAGGTCAATCAGTTTGAGCATGATGCTAAAAGGTCATACCTGTATGGGCCATCCACTGTAGAGTTGGACTCAATGATCCTCGTAGTTCAGGTTGCCCAGGGAGTTTTGGAGTCTCCCTCCCTGGAGACAGTCAAAACCCATCTGGACACATTCCTATGTGATTCTGCCTTGGCAGAGGAGTTGGATGATCTACAGAGGTCCTTTCCAACTCTAAATATTCTGTGGTTCTTTGAAACACCAAAACTGGGATGTTAGTATAAGCAATATTAATATAGCTGCATTTATAAATGGACATTATGAAGGGAATTATGTTTAAAAGGCTAAGCATCTTACCCCTCATTCATCTCATCAGATGACTTCTTCCTCCTCCTGTGAAACTGTAAATAATGTATTTTCTTAAAAATGTTTATGTTGCAGATTTCTTTTTGCTTGCAGATTTTATGAACTTTTTACATGTTTGGGTTTTTTTGTTTTTAGAAGAATGGCGTCAATTTCTGTTAGTATGAAATAGCATTATAACATTTTACTTTTCTGTAAATTGTGGAATCAGTTAGGTTTCATATCTGTTCTTCCCAAGTTCCACCACTACGTTTATACAATTAATTCAGCATACATTAATTCAGGCTTTGTGTCTTGGATCAAGTGAGACTTATTCTTTTTTTGATTTTTCCAAGTTTTTTGTGGTGTGTCTTTTGATAAAGATGTATTTTTTTTAAAGTTGAGATTTGCAGAGGATCTTTGGAAGGTGACATTCATCTCAGATTTGATATTTAGCAATTCTAATACTCCATATTCCATAAGTTATCTGAATAAGCCAGGATCTTTTAAATTCTTTACATACATTGACTTTATAGTTTTTGCATCTGCTTGGGAAACAGCCATAAATGGAAATCTGTGTGATAAGACCATATGACTACTCCAAGATTTGAGAGTAAAGGATGTGGGAGTGACATTTCTATACGGTCAATTAAAAGATTGACTAGCTTACGCTGAGGTTACTTCTTTTTTTTTGCTTCGTGTGCAAATTGATTCAATAGAAAAAAACCCTGCAAAAATCAGATGAAAAATGCAATTAAAATATTATATAAAGGTGAAAACAGTCCAAAGGCTATGAAGTTTTAAATTTCGCTTTACAAAAAATTAACAAATTTAAGTTCTGATAAATAACATTTTTACATAATGGAAATTCCATCACCGGGTTAACTTTAAAAATTTATTTGAATTGGGTGGTAGAATCTCCAAAGAACAGCTTCAAGAACTGAATAGCATGTAAACTGAAGGCTTAGAACAAATATTAGAATTGCATATTTTTATTTTCAAAAACGTAACTAATTTTATTACTCAGTGCACAGAGAGGTCCTGATTAATAAATAACTCATCTTACGCAACGTACTGTTGCCAATATCATTTGAGTCCTTTATCTGAAAACAGACATTTCTGTTGTTTTCAGAGCTGCCTTTTCTCTAATAAGTGCTAGATGACAGTATGATAACAGCCTCTAACAACTGTCCATGCTAGCATATATCTTGTACCTATTAGGAGCAAGGGTTAGCTCCCTGCCAGCTCACAATATAGTTGCATTCAGTTTTTCTGTTAAGGAGATTTCAGAAGTTCTTTTTCAGCTACAGGTTTTTAATTTGTGAGTAGTTTGTTAACCAATACAATTGTTTCCAAAACTTTTTAAACAGAAAAAGAATCTCCCTTTAGTAGTTTCATTTCATATCTTTATGAATAGGTAAAACAAAATTTACGTTCAATTCCTGTAACAGTAATTAGCATGTTATACATTTGTTAATAAACAGATAATCTCAATTTTAACATCATGTTAAAAGATGGTAACATAACTGGGTATTCTGCACTTCTTGTGAACACTTGCAAGTTTGAAGATCCATACAACAACATGAGAAAAAAAACAAAATAGCTTTTTATCTAAGTACTGTTGGACTTCAGCCCTTTCATCTGAGAATATGCTTGACTTCTCTAATTTCAATTTGTTATTAAGACTAGAGTCAAACATGAAAGATGTTAGAATAGACTTATATGAAGAATTCTTACTTTGAAAAATATACAGAATCTCTCCAAAAGTGCTGACTTTTTTAATCTATTTAAAATCAGTTCCATGGTCATAGGCATATAAAGAAACTTTTGTGATTAAGGAGTGCATATTTACAATATAATGTTTACAGATACCTGTATATGCATTCTTAACCCACAATACAGATTTTTTAGATAGCCCTTTATGAAGGAATGCATAACTAAAATGACAAGCCACCTGCAACTTTGACTTTGAAATTACCAATATCGTGCTGGAAGCAAATGTTAATGTCAGGGCAGCTTGAGGAAGATTCATACTGTTTATAAATGGTGATAATTATGAGAGAATTACTTTTTCTGAAATGTTTTTTATCTTTTTGACTCTGTAAGTCCAATTTATTTGCACACTGCTAAAACATGATCTTTTCCATTATGAGAAAAAAAGGACATATTATATAATTACATTTTCATTAAGGGGGATGTAGGGTGTGCTATTACATTCTTTTAAGCAGACCAGTAAAATGTGGATGAGATGTAGCCACCAACTGTTTGAAAAAATTACTTTCAGTTAACGAGGAATCATTATTAATCATTTCAGCTGGAGAGTTCCACAGGGGGCTGTTTTGGCCATGTTGTTTTTCAGCATCTAAAAGAAAAGAGATTTGAATGACAGAAGAAACCATAAGCTTTGAAAATCTCTGGCTGATGGATAGCTGGGCAGGATTATAAGTGCTCCAGAGGATAGGCTTAGAATTTACAAAAATCCTAACAAATTAGACAACTTATACAAAACAAGAGTGTGCAAGAAAAATACAAGGATTCCATTACAAAATGCCCAAATTAAACAAAAATATTTTGATAGAGTGCAGACACATGAAATTTTGACATAGCCTAATATTACAAGTTTGTTACAACATAGATAAATTCTTTAATAAATCCCACAGTGCTGCTTCTTAAGCCATCAAAATTTCAGAACCTATTTAAGTATACCATAGATCCTTTCCTGATTTTTCTATACACCTGATACTGCTTTCAAAGGCAAGTAGTTAAGGGGAAAGTGAGGATTCACACCAGTAAGTAATAACATCCTGCAAGCTCTGTATCTGACCATCATCAATGCTGGAATCAAAGAGCATCTGCCTCGAAGTTCAGATATAGCCATTCCAGCATATAAACATCCCAGCATACAAATATTCAGCATACAAAAAAAGGAGCTAACAAAGTAGCACAGTAAGAAAAAATAAGTCTGTAATAGAAAACTTTTGATAGTATTGTCATGTAAATATGGGTTCTTTGCTGTGGTAGGGAATCCCAGTCTGCAATGCTTTGGTGACAACGCTGGATGGGTTTTCAGTAAAGGCTAGTACTCAGAAGAAAGGGAGTATGCAAGTATAGATTATCTGCCAGGAAATGTATATATGTTTTTATTAATATTATCTCTTCAATTATAAAAGAATTGAATTACATATGGGTTTGTGTATTTAGGCTTTTATATATGAACACCTGTATTTAGTTATAAACCAGAATATTCTTTCAGGAGATTAAGAAACAGGGATTCTATAATTTAATGGAACTTCTTGATTTCTTCAGGAGACATTTTTTGTGTGTCTTTTGAAGAAATGTAATGAGATTGACAAAGGTTATGATTCAGCAAGAATAGAAACGTTGTGAAATGTCTGTTGTTGGAATATTGCAAAAGTTAGGGCACATGGATCAAACATAAATTTGGGAATAATAGCATTTGGCATTTTTTGAAGTGAAGGGGACACAGATATCAGGAAAATTACAGAGCAGTCTTAAATAAAATGCATTCCTACTGCTCCTATATTAGGCTTTACTCAAATCTGCTTCTAGTTTTGAAAGAATTGGACAACAGAACAGTTGCACGTATGTAACTATTACCGATCTCTTTTACACCATGCTGTTTTTCTAAGAATCTAAGTGGGAAGGGATCTTGTATTCATAGAATAATAGAATCATTAAGATTATAAAATGTCATAAAGCTAATCAAGTCCAACCTTTCACCAAGCACTGCTGTGTTCACCACTAAACCATTTGCCTGAGTACCACACCTACATGTTTTTGAACACTTCTGGAAATGGTGCAACCCTGAGCAACCTCTTCCAATGCCTAACCACCCTTTCAGTGAAGAAATTTTTCCTAATCTACAACCTCCCCTGATGAAACTTTAGGCCCTTTCTTCTTGTCCCATCTCTTGTTACCTGGGAGAAAAGGCTGATCCCCCACCACACTACAACTCCCTTTTAGGCATTTACAGAGATCAATAAGATCCCCCCTGAGCATCCCTTTCTCCATGAAAAAAAATCCAGAATATTAAGATGTGCAAAAATAAATGGATAGTGGTGTAAAAAACTAATTTACACTTAAACTAAATTTTAAAAATTTCTCTTTCATAATCAGTTTGGAACACCCTTTTTTTTTTTCCTCCTTTTGGAATGGGTATCTCAGGATGCTGCTATTGGGATTGAAATAAGATTTTGGACAATGCTTTTTCTAGGAATGAATTTAGCTTTTCAAGTCTGTTGATGTTTGGTAATAAAACCTTGGCAAAGAAAATTGGAAGTAATGGGAGATGTAATACACATTTGGAATTCCTTCTGGAATTTGTCTTCATATTCATCATCATAAAAGTAGAGGAAATTGTTTTCTATGCTGGATTATAAACAGTATTTAAAATTCAAATTGCAAA
>WBNO01020724.1:0-27941 GCA_013400575.1 Peucedramus taeniatus
TATATGGAACTCACTTTAAACAGAGCTGCTACACAGAATTCTTTCAGATATGGATACTAATGATATTGCCATTGAAAAATTCTACTTATTCTTACTTCTGTGTCCATATTTCAAAACTATTCATGATGCTTATGTATGGGAAGCCTAGAATCCAACAGTATTGTGTACCAGCCAAAGTTAGTGAAAAACCACTGCTGACTTAACATTAGCTTGCTGGATAGGGGATATGTTACACTCTCCAAGGCTTCCTGCTAGGAGAAAGATTCAAAACCAAAGCATTTTATTTACTCCAAAAGCAAAGCAGTATTCACTGGAATGCAGCCACTGTTACCCTGTACTTACAAACACAATCCTAGGCTACCTGGTCTGTGTTTTTTAGTGCTATCCAAGATGTATCCCTAAAGAGGAGGTCTGAGTCGGCAGTTGGCCTATTTAGATTCACCTGCTCGGACACTTTGTTCCAAAAGCCTGTGTGTGGCCATGTATGTTAGGGAACATTAGCCTGTTATCACTGCATAGACCAAACTGGCAGCCACTAGCAATTAAATTAGTAGAAATATATTAACTTAGCAGTTTCCATCTACCTCAATTGCATGTAAAGTAGCACCTCTCTCACAATACATACAATTTGGTTTTATAAAACAGGAAGGCTTCAATGAATTACAAGTCTTCTCCCACTAAATCTCCTTGACAGGAGATGGAGTTTTAAGCTCTCTTTTGTTTAACTTCTGTTTTGTTTGTGCCATTATTTTATATAGCTACAAATTGTGCTGATAGTCATATTTGATGCCTACACCATCCAGGGATTTATATACTTACGCCACATAGTTCCATAGCATAACTATATAAAAAATAAGAAGAAAGGAGGAAATGATGTACTTCTAATATAAGAAATTTAGAACTTTGAATTTTCCTCTAGGTAGCTACGGTTCTTTAGGTGGAAGATTCAAGCCACAAGTGCTGGCACATGCCACATGCATTTCACACACCCTTATGTGTAGTTCAAAACTTATTTTTTGCATGAGTAAACGCTGATACTAAACACTGCACTTTAGCATTATTTGGTCTTAATTACAGGCTACATTAATTATTGTTGAAGTATGAAATTACTCCTACTCATTATGTAAAACAATTTTTCCCAACCTACATGGAACTTTAACTTTTTTGTGTGTTTAGCTGTGGTCTGAAGGTCTATTTTGCAGTGTTGTTTGGGAGTGGGTGTGTGGTGTCTATTTGTGGGCTATTTGGGGGTTTTTTGTTGTTGTTTGGGCTGTATGGTGTTTCTAAGTGCTCCCTATCTTTTTCAAGGCCTTCTTTATTGATTCTTAGTTTTTCCAAATGCATCTACATTTCCCAATTATACATCAATAATTACATTAACATGGAATCAAAGTCTAAGATTTTTCTGAAGACTAAAGTGGTCAATATGCCACTTTCCAAATCACAATGCTTAAATACATTCCAGAGGTAGATCAATGAGCTTTCATGCTCAGTGGCTAGTCCAAGCCAAAGAAACACAAAAATAACAAGTATACCATCCCCTCAATACAGCTGTTTCAAGGTTGAAATATTTTTAATTATGTGCCCTTCTCTATTTAAAAAGTTGCAGGCATTACACACAAAGGAGGGCAAAATCAAATCCAATGTGAGAGGGAAAAACAGGAGCTGCAGGGAGCTAAGAAATATCAGGACCCAAGATTTAAAATTTACAGAACACTGAATTTTCAGATTCTGTTAGGAAGCAGCATTACTACAGAAGAGCAAGGAGTAATCAAGAAATCCTGTTCCCCAGACCCTTATGCTAGGATCTCTAATGTCATGCTAATGCATATTTATGTATCATTTAACTGCTACTGGAGAGTGCTGGGGAAAAAAAGAGACTCAGTATTTCAGGTTCAGTATATCACATAAAGACCTCAAGTCTAGCCTAACATGAATCACTACAACACTTCCTCATTTACTTTGTTAGACTATTGCCATGGGTGAAGTGTTCATAATTTGGGGGAAGAATAGGAGAAAAAACTTACAAAGGTGCCTCTCGGCCTGTTGACTCCTGAAAAACCAGAGTATTCTTTCTGTTCATGGTGGGTTTTGAACTCTTCATCTCTTTCTTTCTTGCAATCCTTTTCTTCTCGAGAGCTGGATGAGGAAGAAGATGGGGAGGAAGATGGGGAGGACCGAGCACGGTCTTGGTCTCTTTTTTGTTTACTGAAAAATAAAAAAATATACTATGTGCTATTTTAAACGTACCAGATAGTCTGTAACATGCTATACTAAACCGGGTCTCTCTATTTTATGAAAAACTAACCCCCTTCTGGTTATAAAGTCACACGTTACATATTTGAGATATTAAGGCGAAGTATATTTCCACTTTCCAGCCTCCTCTGACACATTTAAGTGCACTAAATGCGTATTATTGCTGGTGAGTTGGAAAGCAGCAGTCTGCAAACTGTAAAATACAACTTTTCTAGACTTTGATGCCATGAAGAGATGCTGTTACTTTTAAGATCTGCCTTTCTTCTTAGGCAGAAAAACAGAAGGGAAAAAACCCTCAAGGTAAAGTTTTACAGTAACTTCACACAGTTCAGTTTGCACACTGTTGAGAGGTATGGTATGGGCTTCCCTACATAGATGGCTGTAGGGAAATTAGCCAGTGGAATAAAATGTGGATACCAAAGTCAAAGTAAATGGGAAACAGGAAATGTAAGTAAAAATTCACTTTATATACAGTACAAAGCAGGGAAAAATTCCTACAGCAATGCTTTTAGTAACCCCACAGTGGTATTAACTTGACCCAATCTACAAGATTTTAGCATTCTATTCAAAGAAAGGTCATACCTGAAGTAACTCTTACCACTTCTACACAGTATCCACTGAGATATGCTAACATTTTTTTCTTAAAACAGCCCACTGGCTTTAGACAAAATTTAAAAACTCCCCTTCTCACCCATGTTAAACCTAAGTATCAGTAAAATTCTCATACTCTGGGTGTTATGAGTTGAAAAAGTGCGGAATCAAGCATAACGAACCAAAGTTCTTACACAAACTGTTTATAGAAATGTACTGCATTGAAGTCCAACCTCCTGATGTAGCCTGGATAATAGGACAGATTAATTTGTCATTTTTTTTTTCAGTGTTAGCTTGCTATTCCAAAGTTTTTGTCCTCATCCACCATAAGCCGTGTAAAAGACAGATAATACATATTTGCTGTAAAACAAATAATTTTAATTGTTTAAAATTAAATGTTCCATTATACATTGAAAATTGAAAGCAATTAAGCTTACAATTACAAAAGGCTAATTAGAAGCTAAAATCCTCTATAGGGACTTCAAATATTTACCTGTCATCTTTGTAAGATTTGTAATCCTTGTAATCTTTTGGAGTTTTCTCTTGCTTTCTTGACCCACTGGATTCCCTGGAACCCTTTGAGTCTCCTCGCTCTTTACTTCGTTCTTTTCTACGTCGGTCAATGTCATGCCGAAGATCAGCAGAATCACACCTTAATTTTTTATCTCCCTGTAAGCAAATATATATTTTGCAACAAAATATTGAAATAAAACATCACGAGAATCTCAGTGAAAAGGCAAGCTGTGCATCAATTAAAATATAAAAAGATAGAATTTACCTATTTTTCAAAAAACTTCAGCACAAATTGACTTTGCCCTTTACATGCAATGGCTACATCTAAAAAGAGAACAGCTAAGACTTTCAGTTTCAAACAAGCATTCCCATCAATCCAATTGGTGTCTAGTTTTTGATGATACAGACCACAACAATACATGGTTTGAGGAGATAATTACATATTCATTTCTGGTGAATTGTTTTTAAAGAGAGCACAAGCACAAGCAGTTCATCCACACTACTCACTGACCATCTTGGTACTTCCCTCTGCCCCAAACCTATTCTTTGTCCTTGGGCAGCTTACTTGTCAAAAAACATGCAAGAAGAAAGGAAGCATGGCAGAAGACTTGACCTTATGTACCATGTTATTAATATAGCAAAATAAGGCTACATAAACCAGTTTCTTGGTAACAAGTTTTGCTCAAAGGAAAAAAAATTCTAAATGCAAGTACTCTAGGTACAATAAATACAAATTATTTTTGTATTTTTATACAGAAAACCAGACATGAAGTTGAGATTTAAAATGAGGCTAAGTTTAGAAGCACAGATAGGACATTTACTTAGAACCTACTTTTTGACTTTCTTCCTTAAAGACTCTCTCTTCACCTGTTAAACGGGTATGCTTCCTCAGGGTACTTGGAGAGATGTCAATCCTCCTAGATGTAAAATAAAAGCAGTGTCTTGCCATACACGTACATGACTGTTAACAGCCTCAGACATTTCATTTCAACAGAAAACTGACAAATCAGGCATTTTTGCAGTAGAATAAACTTTTCGCATTATTAAACCTCACCGTAAGAATACAGAAACAGACTAAAAATGAAAAACCATAGTTCTGTTCTGTGTGAAGTATGCTAAAAACATAAATACAGAAAACAGGCAGACTGATGTTTCACATTTTAAGTATAGCTTGAAAGACAGAAAAAATGCTTAATGATTTATTTCAAAAGGACCAGTATATGTAGCCAGTTGAATGCCCACCCCCTCCATGAAACCATTAGCACTATGACAGTCTGCTGTAAAGTCAAAAATTCTTAACAAGAAAAATTGTGAAGTTAGATACCATATCCTCACATGCAACACAAATATAGTACACTGCATCATAAAACTAGAGCACATGATCAGACACTACATCTGCATGCCTACCTTCTTACCTTTTAGATTCTCAGATTTTTCAAAAAATTGCTGTAAATTAACACACACAAAAACTAAAGTAGTATGAGATGGAACATTTCACACTGAAGAAGAAAGATGCATGTACAGGGCTTCTTTTCATCTTCAAGACATATGCCCCTCAATATTTGAGCACTGCATGTGAGAAAAGTAAATATATCCCAAATGAGATACAGAGGTAGAGAAGACATCTGTCACAAAACCACAGATGAAGCCAGACCTGACTCAGATGAGCTGTCTTTTACAGAAGGTTTTTGTTTTTTTTTTGTAGCTATACAAATTACCTCATCCAGATTGGAAAAAGTATTTTGAGTTCTCAAAAGAAATATTAGAAGACATTTGAAACACAAAGCATCTGCATATGCAGTTAACATATACCTATGTATTTCTGGGCTCTTTTGTCGGGTGCAGTGCTCTTCAGTTGCTTTTTGATACGCAGTGAACCTCTCATTTAGGGTCATTCCAGCCGATTTGAAGTATTGCTCTGTTGGTTACAATAGAAAAAACACTGTTTCATTAGTTTCATTCAACTGACCCGTATTTTAATCCTGACAGAAAGGCAAGTAGCAGGCAAAACCCACAGTATTTTTAATAAATTTATCAGGACAAGCAAATGTGGTGTTTTCCCTGTTTTTACACACTGTAAGCACAGCATCACTGCAAGTCTACTATGCCATGACTGTATCATATCTAATTCAACCATCATTTACTGACTGGACTTGCTCATTGTCAGTGACATGTTCCTCTAATGATAAAGAGCAATTTCTTAAACTATTATTTTATACTTTGCCCACAAGAGAAAGTGAAATTACTTCTGAGTCCTGAATACTTGCAGCAAGTACACTTTACCATTCAATCTCATCTCTAACTTAAAATAATTAGTTAAAACATTTAAGTAACGTACACCTCAATAACTACATGAATGACTTAACAAGTCTTTTCTTAAAGGAATACAATTTCTTGATTGGGTGATGATAAACAATACAATTAACACACCTATGCATAAATAAAGTCATTTAAGCATCTGGCATCTTGGCAAACTTGACAACTTCTGACAAATTTTCTCCTTCTTTCAGAGACAGTTAAATTAGCCACAGCAAAACTCAGTTTTTTAACCAGCTCAACAAATGTGTTTAAATGTAATATAGAAATTATACATAGAAGTCATGAGCTATGAAATGTTACATATGAAGCAAGCTATCTGCTTAACAGGTCAACATACATCTGTATCAACTTACCGCCCGGCATCCAGCATTTGTCTCATAACCAACCATTAAAACTTGAAATGGCCACTACAAGGGTAGTGCCTCAATCATAATTCCATCAAACACAGGAATTTGAGCTAGTAATTCTGTTTTTATGCCATTTTTGCCAGGAAGACAGAAGGTTCAACTTTGCCTGTTTGGCATCTGTATCTTTCAACAGCTATTTTACTTTTGTAACATGGATTTTGCCATTTCAAAACACATTCCAGGACCTAGTTACAATGAAAAAGAAAACATCACTGGGCATTTTCAGCTCTACATTAATAAAGAGCTGTTCAGACTGGTCGCATCACACCAATAATGAACATAACTTCAGTTTGTCAAAAAAGTTACAAAAAATCTGATCACAGACCACAGTAAATCTGAACCTTAAAGAGATGTTCTGCTTTCAAAAACAACCATAACAGTACATATTCCAGTAACTTGACCAAACAGGCTGTTAAATTTATAAGATATTCAACATACAAAAATTTACAGGAAAAGTCTATTCTGTGATCAACATGTGAGAGTTCCTCAAGTAATATTTTCACTACAGCTACATACGTACCATATAAGCAAAAATTTACAGAAGCTCTCACTGGATTAAGTCTTATATTTCTTTACACATCAATAAATAGATACGTCCACAACAAATCATTATACACTAAACATGTATCCCAATATTTTTTTTAACTAATACATTATTGTAGTCCATTATCATTGACCATTACTTTCTAAGTAATTCAATATGAAGGAAATAACTTGGCTTTAGTCATCTGAATTATGTCAACAAAATGAGATTTTTAACTGAACTTCAGCACATATTTCTAGCACACAAATCTCAGCAATTTTAGAAGCTAATGCATTTTAAAAACAATGCTTACAGACAGGTTCATTGAAATTGGTACCTAATTAAGCATTTCCACTTTTCCCTTTACTGTGGTGATATGGCAAAATTACTTTCACCAGCTTTGTATTATCTCAGTTACATTTAACACAACAGCAAGACAACAGTCCTGTGAAATACAGCAAATACTATAGAAAAAAAGCACTTAAAGAACACTCCAGACATCCCCAGAGGATTTTAGGAATTACCTATCTTCCCACCAAAAAACTTCAGAGGATATATGACCTAAGTGAAACATATCTACAATGATGGTCCAGGTTTGGGTTTCAGTAGTTTTGGGGGAGGACTTTTGTTGTGCTTGGTTTGTTGAGGGTTCTTCTTGGTGTTTATATAAAATAGCCATTACTGTATATCAGAAAATAATTAGTGTAAAACTCATTTAATGGAGGTTTATTTAGCAACTGCCAAGTTTCTATAAGTGAAATTCCTGAAAATATTGCCATCTAGGAATAAAACACATTATAACCATGAAATTTACTACCATTTAAAGTACAATTTTTCTTAAATTTTACTGACGGGGAAAAAAAAAACCCTTCTAATAAGAATCTGGAAATGACCTCTAGGGTGCTCCAAAAGGAATGCTATTGTTATTTACAGTTCTGTCAACCCACACAACAACACTTTATATAAAATTTTATGTTAGACTCATTAAAATAAAATCAGGAAAAACTGATCAGTGTAGTATGTTTAAACTACACTGCAGAAATTCAAACTTTCTATGCTAGCTACGATCAAAAATTTATCCAGAAACATAGAATACTTGATATTATACTCTACACTGCTTGTGGGTTTTTCATCCTAGCCTCTGTGGATATTATTTTTCTAATTATTTTCATGCATACCTCAACAGGAAGAAAGTCTGGCTAAATCACAACATTAAAAGAGGCCTGAAATCTTCCTGTACTAGAAACAGCAAATAGGCTTAAATGAACTTCTCAGACACGTATCTGGTACAAGAAACTAAATACATACCTTTGACGTGGTGAACCAAGGACACAATGTGCTGAATAAATGACTCTGATGTGCTTTTGCTGGCCTGTGGCAACTTAATGTGGTCAAAGATGGATCGGAACTCTTGCTCCTTCTTGACGGAATGGACAAGTGTGCTAGCAAGCAGCCTGTCTTTAGTCAAGGAAGCAGGTCTAAAATGCATCAACAATAAAGAGACACACAAAAGAAACCACTAGTTTAAATAAATACGAACAAAACAGCAGGCAGGTGGAGAACCACACTGTAAAGTGGAATAATTTACCTATTGGAATCATCAAGAGGTACTGGTGCCATTTTGAGTTTAACTTCAGGACGATGGGAGTCACTGGCTATCATTTTGATCCTAAGTGGGCTCTCCTCTCTGAAGGTGGATTTTTCTCTCGCATCCAGATTCTTGTGTAGAGGAGGACTGTAATCAAAGAGTTCTTTGAGCTTTTCAGACTTTACCTGCTCGGGTGACTGAGTTTCTTTCTTCATCATTAGTCTCTCAGAACTCTTGTCTTCTTCCTTGTGCTTATCTTTTGTTGCACTAGGCCTTTCCACTACATAGCCAGTCTCTTTAAGCTTATAACTTTTCTCATCTCTAAATCCATCGCTCTCTCTATTGCCCTTGATTGATATTTTAGATTTGTATTTGGTTCCTTCCTCCTCAGCATTCCGGTGAGATGCAGTAGGAAAATTTTTACCCTGATCTGCCAGGACAGATTTTCTGAACTGTCTGTAATCCTCTGTCTCCTCTGTGTCCTCCCCTTCAGAGTCATTAAACTTTTCCTTCCCAGTCTCTTTATCAATGAAAAAATCTAAAGTTTCCTGTTCCTCCCATTCCCTTTCTCCCTCTGTCCTCCCTTTTTCTGATCCTCTCTCCTTCTGGGCCTCCTTCTCCCTGGTATTACCCCTATCAAGCAGGTATACTCTAGACTCTTCATCTGTGTACCTGTGGATAGCAAAGAAGAGACTGGTAACTCTGGATTGCATTCATTCCAGTTCCCTTGCATTCCCCTTTTGTGTCAATTCCACACCAAGAAGAAGATGAAAATACATTCCTCCAAGCAATTAACTTTAACATGCAATGCTTGGCACACCATTAACACTGTATCCACTGTCATTTATGTACTAATGGATGCATCTAAAGAATATAATGCCTCTCTGTAGAACATCTAGAAATTTACTTGCTTGTTTTCTTAATCATGACCCAGTTTCACATTCTCTTACACTAGTAATTTTTTCCATCAAATTCACATGGTTTGAAAACTCAGACCGCAATTCATTTTTGCACTTCTTTTACTGAAAGAGTTGAAGTAGTAGCATAAAAAAGTGAATTCTTTTCAAGATCCTGCATATTACTAAGATAATTCCACAATCTGGCACAGGCTTAGTGCATTCACTATATTGTGTTCAAGCAGGGAACCTTTAGAAGGCAGCTCTCCTAAACACAGAAACACACCAATTAATTATTTCAGCCACTGCCTTATCTGTATGCTATGTTCACACAGGTTCTAATACGTTCACCAACTCCAACACATCTAATACAAGAGAAGTTGTATTTTTGATCTCCTAAGCAGTAATTTTTTTACATAATAAATCACTGACTAGACAAATTAATTTAAAAGCCTACAATCAAGCCTATATAGCATAGTCACAACTTTCCTCTCTAACTCATTTTGTAAGAAAGCCACTGAAACACGAATCACATTCAAAAGGAACAGCCTAATGGCAGTAAGACTTTTACAACTTTCAAAAATTAATACTATGTCAAGCTTTTTAAGAACAAATTGAAGAATTTTACATTCACTGGATATATACACTGAACTTCCTTCATATCAACAGCATTATATTCCTAGAATACCAACACCTACCCTCTTTGATAAGTAATGCAATTCAAGACATCAAAGTTTTCATATTGCACCACACAATTACAATTGATGCTGTTTATGTCAGCATAAAGAAATCATTGCACAACATTTTAGACTTCCACTTGCATTTCAAACTACACGAAGCATTAAAATTCTGAAATACCTGACCAGAGCTCACTATCAAGCCAGCAAGTCTAATGTACTATTCTGATTAAGATTTTTCTTAATAGTAAAAAATTGAGTACAAGATAATAAACCATAGAGGAAAAGCACAAACCAGTTCTTCCTCAAGGATACATGTCCCTATCTCTACTACCCAACATTCAAGGCCTTGAAACATCCTAGCAGGAAAAGGCGTATGTATCTTTCAAGTTCAATTCCAACCAGACTAGTATTACTAGAGTTCCATAATGCATTTTCCAAGGTTACAGTGATGATCTTGAGGAAACTCTAGCAACATATGTAAGAGGCAACAGTACGCTTATAACTTGGTTCTTACCTTTTCATAAACTTTCCACCTTTTGCAGTTTCCTGTTCACCACCCTCAGGATAAAACGACCGCACTCGAGCCTCCTCACGGGGGGCACTCTGTGATGGGATTGTCTTTGCAGGGCTTCTTCTTGAAGGGATATGATGCAATGGGCTATTCTGAGAAGGACTATAGCGGCTAGAACCATTTCCAAGAGAACCAGAGCCAGATCTCTCAGGACTATGCTGAATGGAATGGGAATGCTGAGGTGTGTCCTTTGCTGAGTGGGCTGTGCTAAGCAGAGGGGCATCAGAGCAAGATGAACTCTGACTAGGTGGGGTGGCAATAGAAGGACTATGAGGTGACCTTGGACTGTTATCATACGCTGAAAGGCCAGGCCAAATGTCGCCAGAAGCTGCTGATGATTTGTTAAAATCGTCAAGAGACTCTGATGGGTCGTGTTCAAATGTATCTTTCTGTTCATCTTGTGGTTTATTTTTCAAGGGACTGTCTTGCAAAGGAGCCCCTTCAGTCTTCTTTGCCTGCTTTTCCAGAGATGCGCGTCTTTTGGAAGAGACAGGTGATTTGCTGTATGGGGATGAAGAACGAGATGAAGAGGACCTCGGGGACCTGGAAGATCTGTAAGATCGACGAGACCTGCTCCGGGACCTCTGAGAAGACACCGACCTTCGTTTTGGACTTCTGGAACGCGAGCGACCACGCCTAGGGCTTCTGGAGTGTCTTCGGTTCCACACAGGCCTATAACCTCCACGATGATATCTACCACCTCCTCCTTGATAATACCCTCTACCTCTTCCTCTGTAACCATAGGGACGTCTCATTCCTCTATTATTTCTGTAATCTCTGCGATAATCTCTAGAATAAACACGATCTCTGCTCCGAGATCGGGAATACGTCCTTGACCGAGACCTGGAACTAAAATTAAAAAGGAAACATTAACATTTAACAACTGGAAGAAGTGCGTTGACACAAAATGCTAGATTTCTTAAAATGCAGTCAGAAGGTAAAGGATGCAGACTCACAGTCTTTAAGTAACTTCTACAATCTCTTTATTATTTCTGAAATAAATTAATTATAATAAACATGTCTATACTGCTAAGGACTGTGAAACTTGGTATCACGTGATTAAGACACTACCAGCCTCACTGGCCTCCCCAGACATTTTATTAGAGATCATCACTACTCTGGAACACAGCATTCAGTTTCTCAGCCACCACAGTTCACAACCTGGAACAGGGAGTGACATGACCCACCAGTGTAATATGCCAGCCTGTTGATGGCAGCAGCTGAGGCAGTAAACATTCAATTGACCCACTTCCTTTATAGGAGATGGTAATGTCCACTAATAAGTAAGATGAGGAAAACACTGGAGAAGACAACATACAGCAAAGCTTATCTATTGAAGCCTTAAGTTACTTCAGATATGAAAAGCTTAATAAGAAATAACAAATTACAGGGAAAGAGACTAGATGAAGAAAACATCAAAAGCGGAACGGAAGAATCAAACAGGCCAGAAACCATGAAGGACCACTAGCATTCTGAAGTTATCTTGAGATACAGGAAAAAGTGGGTAAAAAAATTAAACAGAAATTACACTCAAAGCATAGTTTACCTACTGCCTAAAATGATATAGGATTCCAGGCTCACTTCTGCCATAGCATCATGCAAGTGAAAAACATTTTCCAGACAAAAGCTAATACACCAAATCACCTTTTCACGCAGTAAGACTCACCTGTATCTCTTTTTTCTTGAATGCGATCTAGATCTTGACCTAGAGCTGGACTGAGATCTGGACTTCGATCTTGACGAATGTGATCTAGAATTAGATCGACCCATTTTTGCCAGTAGGTGTACTCCTTCCCAAAAGGAAAAGCAATGAGAGGGAAAAAAATAGAAGCAACCATTTAGCATCCATGTAAATGATATAAATGAACAAAATTTGCATCTACTAAAATGACACTATTAGAAAGTAGTATTTGCTTTTTAGTATTTAGTGTTTAGTATTTAGCATTTGCTAAACAAAAGAGCTTTGGAGACAATATAAGTACATTTATTAGTAAATTAAAAACTTAACCACATTTTAAGAAATTTAACATTGCTGCAGAGCACACAATTTCTCTGAAAACATGAAGTGTAACAGTAAAAGGTTTTTTCCAGATTCAAATGCACACAGATCCTGTAGGAGAAAGGAAGCAGCAGAAAATTAAACATTTCTGCAAATTAAGGCAAGAATAATGTAACTCCGGACATCTTAATATATTGTAACAAAATTCTAGCCATTGTGTAGTTCATAGCTCTCTTGCATTTCCAATGCACTGCTCCTTCCCCAGGAGGAGTTCACAGTCCTCTACAATTCACCATTCACATGAGCAAAGAAAAAGCCCTGAAATATTTGGTCCAGCAGTTGCTAATTTGACCCACAGGCATTATTTATCTTAACCGTATGTACTAAAGCTCATCACTCTGATCCAAATTTCCACTGCTCAAGATGCCCATCCTGCATCTTTCTAGATTAACTTAGCTTTTTAACCTACATGTAAAATGCACGGCTAACTTAAAGATTTTAACAACTAGTTAAACAATATGGCTTGCAACAAGATTCAACACGCTTCAGCACAAATTAAGCTATGAAAACTACAACTGATTATAAATCAATGACAACTAAAAGAAAGTAATTCATAATAAACTATCATTTCTTCTTACATACAGTTACAATAGATATTTAGAATTAGTGCTAACCATAAAAAAATACACACCTTTTCCTTTTGGATCAGTGGCTAAAAATCCCCAATTTAATTAATAAAAACTTTGACCCATTACCATTTTCTTTTGAAATTGCCCAGCTTTAAAAAAAAAAAAAAAAAAGTGTCACATTAGACAACCTGAATAAAAGCTATGAACAAGTAACTAGACATTTACAGGCCTTTGAATGCTCAATTATCATTGTTTAATAATAATTAAAAACAGGAATGAAAAAATCAAACACCTACTGCTTATATTGCAAACAGGCTTTAAAGCCTAAAATTACTGTATCAAAAATACTAGCTCAACACAACAAGCACTTTCTCTCTTATATAATCTTTCTCATTACCTGGGTGGAATTTCAATTATGTAGAGGCAAAAACAACATTAGAGTTTAATTTAAAGTTAACAAATTACAGAGACTTTAGACACATCTAAGAGAACCCTAAAGAGAAAAGCAGATGAACTTTTCTCATATCAACTGGTTCCTCCTGCCCCACATGACTTTCCCCAAAAGAGTTTGCATGCCCTAAGACATGCAACCTCATCTGAAACCAGCCCAGCAAAAACTGAACTTAAACCAGACTTCCATGTAACTAAAAAAAAAACTATTTACCTTGGCGAAGAAGAGTATGCTGAATGCTCTTTTTTATTGGGTCCTTCCACTAAGAAGCAAATTTACAGAACCTATACTCTCAAGATATTTTCTAATTCATTGAGTTCAATTAAACTTACAGAAAATGGCTTTTAATCGCTTGGGATCAATACTCACAGGCAACATAAATTTAGACCTTTTAAACTGTTTAAGACATGCCGATTTTCCAAGAGTGACAGAAAACAAAACCTGGTGGGTTTTTTTTTTTTTTGGTACAAGTAATTATCAAACCAAACATCAGATATGCAATGTTCATAATATAACTCAATCGCAGCTTTAAATTGTTTGCACTCTATGTATGACAAGTACAGTTGATATTTACAAGAGTGTTTTATATACTGTAGCTTCTTACTGCAAACATAAAATTTAGGAAAGCAAAAGAAGATTTAATTTTCAGCTGACTTCAATCAGAACATTTAAAAAGGACTTAAGCAAAACTTACCTCAAACTGTTAGTTGGTGTCAATGAAGGAATTATTTCAAAACTCTGTATTTGTGCTTTCAGCAATACTGATTCCTATAGAACAAAAAGTGAGACTGTCAAAGACACAAACATTTGCTAAAAGGAAGCACCTTTTTGCTTAAATGGGTTCAAACATTAATCTCATGAAAAGACAACACAAAAGAAATAGCAAATTTACTCTTGGACTCAGTGATGCTGCACAGTAAGACTGGAGCAGCCACTGCCAAGTGGCAAATCCCTTTCCATACATGAGCACTCCTTCCTCAGCCCTGGTAACAGGGCTGTGTAACACATTATCCTCACCTTCACAGCAGCCCTGATAGCCTTCAGGTCCTCCAGTGACCAGCTCTTGATACCTAGAAACCACTTTAATTGAACTAGGTTATCCAAGTGGCTTAATGAAGGGCCAAACTGACCTGGATTATGGAGCAAATAACAGCATGCAGCGAGAAATAGGGAGGCAAAAAGGACAGTGGCAAACTGTTAGACCAGTTTGAGCTCTAGCACACAGCTCTGCACTTCACTAGAGCTATCTTACTGGAAAAAAAAACAGGGATGAAAACTCAGGCCAACGGTGAAGGCTTTATCTGTAGGTTTCGCTTGCAATATTTACAGCAGCATTACTGTAGTATAACTTCTTGTTTAAAATGCATACATATATGATTTCACCTAATCTTTAGGCAAATGTCTTCAAGAACTAGCTCTTGTACAGTTACGCAGAAAGGAAGCATAACTGTAATGACAAAATCCATCTCAAACGTATGAATTCTTCACTGGACTCAGTTTTTGATTACCTCCAAGCCTTAAGACTATGTACATTTGTAGTCCAACTCAACATTAAGCACATTTTTCAATTCCACTCAAGCATCTAAACAGGGATTTTATCCCAGTTCTCTACACACAGTCTGGATCTTCATAAATTCTGCAGCTCAACAAATCAATTCATTAAATACAAAGGCATAAGACATTGACTGCTCCTAAAAGACACTTCCACACTTGTTCATAGGTGTTTTCTTCATCTAAAAGAAGAAATGTAGCATTTGTGTTCATAAACACTGCTTTCAAAAGTCCACTTACCATTCACTAGAAGTGACCAAGATATTTCCAATTTCTACAAAATATATGCTTTATTAAGATTAAGTTTTTACTTCTCATCATCAGCAAGCATGAGTCTCCGAAGGAGCACAGTAGTGTATCGGACCATTTCAGATTTTGTCTAGACAAAAGGCGAGATGGTATTAGCCAGTAAAGGGTAACGAAGGCATTCAGAAGTCTAGTACAGTAAAAGCAATACAAACTTCAAGTTCAGGCTGAGATTTTAAATGAATACTTATATAATCTATATTTCTGACTTAAACTGGTGTTAGTTGAAATCCCAAATCCTAATTTAGACAAGTCTTTAGATCCTGGGGATATAGAACAAGATAGCTGCCTCACTTTTAAAACCTCTAAATAGAAGACAGGATCTTAAATTACCATAACACAAACTCTGGTAGTGAGTTCTGCAGTCTTAGAAATCTTTTCTAGCAACTGGTAAAGGTGAAAAGTAGCCACACTTCTCTGTTTTAAAAAACACATTAGCTATACCATATCCAACCCTGGCAGCTGAAACACATCTGCTACCCTTTTTCCATTTAAGTTTTTCAAGAAGAGTATAGATATAATGTTTAAAAAAAAGCACTTTTAATAAAAAACCTTAACTACTGAATAAAAAACATTTAACTATTTGCAGCTTTTGTTTCCATTTAGTTGTAATAGTTAAAACCTTGACACACAAGACCCACTTATCCAAACAACACCGATACTTAGGAACAGAAGTGAAAAGACTACATAGCCGAGTTTTTTTTGATCCATGTAAATATTTCCACAGTATACAAGAATCTAAAATTTTATTAAACTTTGTTAAAGCTCATTTGGAAAAGAACTGTGGTAGTAGCAGGAGTATGTAGGAAAACAGCTGCCTGTGACAGTCAGCTCCTACGTGCCGCACACCTTCACAGAGAAAGTACCCATTCCTCAGAGCACCACAGCTACAATATCCTGGTTTCACAGCAGCAAATGAAATCACCCACAGCCTCTTCCAGCTCACAGCCAGGCTGGAGCGGCTACACCACGTCAAGTAACAGCACAGTAAAGGGAAATGAAAAAAAGGTCCTAAGCACCATTTGTTGCTCTCTCAGAAGAGACCCACACTCGGCCAAAGGTGTGCATCAACCATGTGACATGAGGTGTCTTCACTATCACCCAGCATTTTTAAGAGAGGACCACAACTGCTAAGATCATGGTCTGTGCCTGAAGCAACAGGGCTCTAGTCCACACACTTCTGTTCCTCTCAAGCTTATTTTTCCCCCACTTTCCACCCTAAATAATTGAAAGGAGATGCCTGGCTCTCAACCATTTCACTGCCATGTTAAAAAAATCTGGATTTTACAAAGGAAGCTGCTGCAGCTCCATAGAATAAAGTAGCTCTGCTATTTTAAAGAAACAGTCCCATCTCTTCTAACCTGTGTTTCCTCACATTCCTGATGATCTCTCATATGCCAGTCTAAGTATTTCTGCACCCACATATTGGATCACTTTCAATACAACTTTTTTTTTTTAATATGGTTCATTACACAGCCCACAAACACTTGGGCCAACACAGGGAAAATTGAAATAGCAGCCGGGCAGGACTGCTTCTTTTGGCAGCACCACAAACTTAAAGCTTCCCTGAAACCAGCTTGGCATAGCATTCAGGAGTAACAAACTTGGTGGTATTTAAGATTTTTAACAATACTTGCAAGCAGCTTTAAAAATAAAAAACAAAACACCAAAAAATCCCACAAACAAACAAAAAACCTCACCAAAAAAACCATACACATATAAAGTCAAAATAACCAAAACCAAACATACCCAAACAACCAAGACTTAACAGAGGAACCACAACATTTTCTGAAAATTGGCTAGTCCACCATCTGTCAGTTATCGAATCACATTCAGATAAGTTTCTTAATTAAAAAAAAAACAGGATCTTTGGGTGCCTTCAATCAATGCTGGCCAGCAAGTGCAACCATCAAGCTATACAACACAGAAAAAAACCCCAAGATATACAACACAATCGAGCTCATCCCCTCACAAGTAACACAGTAAGAAGGAAGTAACACTGCTAGCATTTGCTATGTTTAATAAAAAAGAAAAAGGATGAGGAAAATGGTATCCAATTCCTTTTATGTAGTATTTTTAGGAGTCTTCACTACACCGCTGATGTTGGAGTTTTGTCAGAGTACACAGACTGCAGACACAACACATCTCTTAAGCTGTTTTACAAGTTATACATCACATGTAAGTTTAAGACAGTTTAGGACAGTTATACCCACTTACACTAGCAAAACACTGCTTCTTCTTAGATCCATTATTTTAGCTACCCTTAATTTATAGCTATTTAGCAGTCTGTATTTCTCTTGCTTAAATATTATTTGAGAGCTGTCAGGTAGATTTAAATAAAAATCTTGTTTAAGTTATTCACAAGCTGTTGCTAAAATGCGTTTTCATTCAGAGATTCAGGCTTCGAAAGACGGGACGATTATACAACCATGACAACACAAAAGGGGATAGGACTGTCTTCACAAAATTCCACAGAATTTGTAATAGTTTCTCATAATACACCCACAGAAATAAAGAAAATCAGTCTTAATGAGACAGCACTGTAAGTCATCTATTCAGTGCTTGCACAGCTGCTGTGCTTTCTTATCCACTCTCTACCTCCCCCCTCCTTTTTTTTTTAATGCCCACAACTCTAGCAGTAGCACATCACATCAGAATAGAATGCATTTCATAGTCACTTAAACCCATCCTACTTAGATCATCGGTGACTTGGAGTCCTTCAAATACTAAAATTCAATGGCAAATTTTCCTGAACTATCTTGTTATGTACAATAAGAGGTGGAAAGCACTACTTGTCCCATTTCATATGCTGGAAATATAATGGAAACAGTAAAAGATACATTTTCCCCCCAACTCATTATATTTCTATACAGAAAATAACACAAAATATTTGTAAATTAAGTCAAAAACCAGCATCCTAGTAACAGCAAAATCACCTCTGCAAAACCGTCATATGATTGTTAGCTGTCTTTTATGTAATACTATTGGCAAACAAAACCATGTTTCTCCTCTAACTAAAATAACAAAGAAACTAAAGTGACTGAGAAATGCGTCCATACACAAAAAGGAATTAGCACGCTTTTGGACACATACTGTTTTGGACAGCCTTTGTCATTTTTTTGTGTGTGTTTTACACAGTGTGTTTTCATACGCCCTTACACCATGGTTTCTCCAATCTCTGCTATGAACTACAGGAATTGCTGCTGCAGAAAAGGCAATCTTCCCGCATGGACAAAAGCTGCCTTTTCAGGCACATCACCTCCCAGATCCCATTTACCACAAAGCTACACGACACCAGTGCCAGCACAATGAACAAGCAGGCAACGCGCTTTTTCCTAATACCTTTGGGAGAAACTCTCACACAGACAAACAGCACTTGCCTCAGTAGCTTTCTTCACCTACCTCTGCTACCTGTAAACAAACCACAAATGTTCTTTGGCATTCCACAAACCCCTACAGCACTACCTCTCCTTGACAACCAGCCTGAATATAATCCATCCAAATATCCCCACCCCAGCTCCAAACAGCTCCCTGCTGATTTTTTTTCTAGATTCCTACGACCACTTCAAGTTTTCTGCATTCTCAATGTGAACAGGCTCTTCTTCATGGTACGTGCTCCTACCTCCTGCTCCCAGGATTCTCAGCCCTCACCTGAGAAGTTGCTCCACACAGGCATGCAAGCTAAAGCCTTGCTCAGGAGAGAGGCAGTCCAGCTCCAAGCACCGATAGATGTAACACACCGAACCTCATCTGGCCATTCAGCACAGCCTGTCACTCAACATCAAAAGCGACAAGTGGGAGGATGCAATTCTTACTTTCCCTGACACAAGACAGATGCATGCCTGGAGCATACCTCAGTGCCAAAGCCACTACCCCGTCCTCATTTTCCCCACTTTTGTCCAAAACAACATGATTATCAGAGAGGAGAACGAGGAGGAAGGAGGAGAAAAGCAGCTAGACAGCATTTTCCTGCAACTCCACTCTGTTTAACCAATCCCTCCCACACCAAGAACAACTATTTTAAGTGATATTTTTATACATTTGCGTTGCTTAAGCAGTGACTACTAGCAGAGTCGAGAGCACCTTTGTTTTGCATGCCCTCACGTCTTTCTGTAGTAAAATTTAACTGTTCCTCTGAGGACAAAACTTTGATCTCCGAGATAAACAAGTGATGGGGTTGTACTGACTTCGTAAAGGATCAACATGACACACAAAAAAAAAAAAAATCCTGATTTTCACAGAAAATAAAGGCGAAAAGTAGGGGGTTTACAAACCAAAGGGGTAAAAAACGGGAATGATCCTGCAATGATTGCATAGTACAGTATAATCAAGACTGGCAGCACAATAGTCCCTTTCAGCAAGGGGCATAAAACCCACTGCGGTCCCTCACGGGGTTTTGCGGGCATCTGCAATCAGGGCAGGAAAGGCGCAGGGAGGCGTGGGGTACTTCAGGCACAGGCGCCTGAACCACAGCCATGCCCGAAGGGAAGTTCCTCCAACGACCGTAAAGGCTGATCCAATACCGGGAACCATCCTTTCTCTCCGGCACCGTTTCCCTCGTCAGTGTCACACCCACAGGGATAACGGGGAAATTTAACATTCCCGTAACCAACGCTGCACAGCGACCTCCCTTCGGGCCTTCCTGCCTCCCCCAGGGAGGCCCAAAGCCAAAGGCCGCGCACCCGGGGCGCAAGCCCAACGGGGCCGGCCGGCCGTCCATTCCCCACACAGCCCTACACCTCCATCCCACCAGGTTTCCAGGAGCTGCAAGGCAGCTCCGCTGCCGCCTCCCACCGCCCCTTCCCCTTCTACCTTCGCTTCCCGGGGCGCAGGGAGGAACGGCACCGGCTCGGCCCGGCTCCCGCGTGAAGCGGTGGCCCGCCTCAGGACGGTGACGGCGACCGCCCGTTCCCGTCGGTTGGCGCGGGATAATCAGGATAATCGGGATAATGGCTGCGGAGCGCCGAGGTCACGCGGCGCGGGAAGGCGGGACGGCGCGGCGCGCGAGCACCGCGCGCTGGAGGGGGGGGGCAGGGCCAGGCTGCTCCCCCTCAGGCTCCNCCTTCACGCAGCCCCTTTACCCCCGCCCTTCTCTCACCTGGCGGGCGGAACTCCCGACGGCCCCGCTCACTTATGGCAACCGGGCGGCCATTTTCCGTCTCGCCGAAGGAAGAGACGCGAAACCCGCGGGGAAAAGCGAAAACCACCGGGGGGTGGGGGGGCGCGGGGGGCTGCTGCCGCTGCCGCCGCCGAATCGTCACTTCCGCTCTGGGCGGGGAAGCAGCCCCGCGCTCAACGCCCGAGCGCCATCTTGGTTTCGGGTACCCGTCCGCAAGCAAGATGGTGGCTGGCGGCCGCCCGTCCCCGCCGGGTTGTGTCCCTGCCCCACGACCGCGGGCTCCGTGTCCCGACCGCCGCGGGCCCCGACTCCCCCCGCACCGTCGCGGCTAAAAGCTGTGGCCTTGTACCCTCTCGTTCCCCGAAGGGCGGCGAGAACGCAGGGTCCCTCGGCCGTTGCCCGGTTACCTGTGGGGCGGGGTGCGCACCCACGCGCGGGAGTCGCTCGGAAGGGGCTGTGTGCGGAGCGCGGCCCAGCCAGGCAGCGGCCCGGCATCCAGCGGCATTGGCAGCCCAGGCTCCGCGCACCGGCAGGGAGATGGCGATGCCGCGGCGCTTTACTGCAGCACCTTTTGCAGCAGGCGGGCGGCCGTCGCTTGGTTGCGATACAGCAGCGCCACGTTCGGGGAAAGCGCGCCCCAGAGCTTCCTGTACCACCACAAAGGTGCGGCCGAGGGCTGCGAGTGACAGCCTTTGACTGATGCACGAAGCGGTGCGTGTACGCTGGCCCAGTGCTACAATTCACAGAATCACAGAGTATTCTGAGTTGGAAGGGAGCCATTTGGAGCCTAACTCTTAGCAGTGCACAAGGACAGCCCCAAGAATCACACCATTCACTTGAGAGCGTTGATGAGCAATTCACACTTCTTAAATTTTACACAGCTGATTTATTTTTTAGAAGGCTATTGTCTATTATTTTTTGAGGCAAGAAACATTAAAAAAATAAAAGGAAGGGACCATTTTAACATGAGTTTTGTAAATTCTGGGGACAATGACTGGGAGGCAACCAAAAGCAACTGATGGAAGAAAAAGGCATGGAAGATGAGAAGCAGACATAATCCCCAAATGCTGGTTTGCTGTTCCATGTGTAGGCAAAGTGACGCACTGGTTAGGTCTATTTATTGAGGCTATTAGTTTTTTGAAATGTAACCTTCTAAGGAGGCAGCAACCGGTGAGTAGTTGGTGCAGAAATAAAAAACTATAGTTAACTGATGAGCAGTCTGGCCTAGAAAGAAACAAATCCCTCTTTCAAGGTTTTCCTTTCTGCAGGGATAGGGGTAACAGATGTGTACCTCAAGTGCAGCGCACATGCTACAGCTTTTGCTTTAACCAACAATAAGGCACCTTTAATGAAGAGGCTCTTTGAGCTGTGATAAGGAACCTGTGAGAGAAGACAATTTGCCAGGGCCTATAAGGTTTTCAGAACTGTCCTGAGATTTGGCTGCATTTAATAAACCTATTTTTTAATGGTTCTGAGAATTGCTCATGCAGGGACACCGTCCACTGGACTAGGTTGCTCAAAACTCCATCCAGTCTGGCCTTGAGCAGTTCCACAGCTGGTGCATCCACAGCTTCTCTGGGTAGCCTGTGCCAGTGCCTCACCATTCCCACAGTAAAAGTTTCTTCGCAATATCTAAACTAAGCTGACCCTCTTTCAGTTTAAAGCCATTGCCCCTTGTCCTGTCGCTACATGCCCCAGTAAAAAGTCACTCTCCTGCTCTCTTGTAGCCCCCTACCCATGTGTACTGGCAGGCTGCTGTATGATCTCAGAGCTCCCTCATCTCCTGAGTGAACTACCCCAGCTGTCTCAGCCTGTCTTCACAGGAGAGGTGCTCTAGCCCTCTGGTTCTCTGGATTTGCTTGGGGAGGTCCATGTCGTTGCTGTGTAGGGGCCCCAGAGCTGGACACAGCACGGCAGGTGGGGTCTCACAGAGCAGAGCAGAGGGGCAGAATCACCTCTCATCCTCCTTTCCACGCTGCTTGGGATGCAGCCCAGAACACGACTGGCTTTCTGTGCTGTGAGCTCTCATTGCTGGCTCATGTCTAGCTTCTCATCCATCAGCACCCCCAAGTTCTTCTCCTCAGGGCTGCTCTCAATCCATTCTCTGCCAGCCTGTGCTTGTGCTTGGGATTTTCCCAATCTGGGCGTAGAACCTTGCACTTGGCCCTGATGAATTTCATAAGGTTCATACAGGCCCATCTCAAGCCTGTCCTGGTCCCTCTGGATGGCATCCCTTCCCTCCAGTGTGCTGACCACACCTCTCAATTTGGTGTTGTTGGAAAACTTTCTGAGGGTGTACTCAATCCCACTGGCACCAACAAAGATTTGTGGGACATAAGCCAATATAAGACACGTGGGATATGTCTTATTGGGGCAGAAAAACTTCTACTCTTTCAGTTCTCTGTTGTGTTTAAGAGAACATGCTATGTGCCCAGATGGAAAAAAACAAACTATTATGTGAAACTTTTTGAAAATATATTGCAAAGTGTTTCAAATATATTTGCCTGATGGCAAATAATGCAAGTTCTTTCAAAGTTTTGTTCACTCCTTGTCTTGCCAAATGTGACATTTGAGCTATGGACTGTGTGATTCTTCAGTGGAGCCTATTGGTAGCAAAAGCATCAGGACGGGCACCTGTGCTTTGAAACACATCAAACCAGTGGTTTTCTAAGGGTATTCACATGAAACACAACCTGACAGGTTTCCCTCTCCTCTGACTCCCTGACTTTGTAATTTGCCTTGTAAAATTCAACTTTCTTTTTATACAGTTGTTCAAACCGCTAAGGTACATGGGCACCTCTGAGCTGCCTTGGATGATTTAGAGATACTATCTTTTGCTACAAAGCAATAAAAAATACCAAAAATATTGCCATTTATGTGCTTATTATTATCATAGGAGACAGTAGCTCTGGGCATGACACAAACTGCTGCTTTATTTGAATACAGCAGCAGTCCAGAAAATTTACAACAAAATATGAAGCTCAAGACAATGGGAAAATACATAAAGACAAAGCAGCACAATAATACTGTGTCATCACTGGCCCAAGCCAGACTCTTGGTGACTGTTACCAGGTGTTCTCACTGCTCAGTAAATTAGCTGAGTAGTTGTACATCTTGTGAGCGCTAATGCATAGAAAGGAGGAATCGGTAGGAAAGTCCGTGGTTGATAGTCAGCAGTGAAATTGGATTGTCTTATCAGGGAATGCCATTCCTAAGAGTTACAAAATGGTAATGTAATCTAAGTTCCAAAGATTTATTAGGAATGAGGAAACCCCAGAGTGAAATTGTCTTTAATCTTTTCAAAAGCTGGAGCACAAGCTTGCACAAGTCAGTGGTTTTCTTTACCATCTTCGGCCTGGTTCTTTACATGCAGCTGGTGCTTTACAACAGAGATTCACATCTATAGCAGCTGCTTTTCCTTTTAAAACCTTGTTCAGTTTTACAACCTCTTTGAATGGATTTTGTCAATCCGTGAGTAGGACAAGGCTCAAGGGAGCTGTCTAAAGGAATGCTTCAGTAGATGGCACTCTCCCTCTGAAGGAGGATGGGCAAATACCTCAGTCAAGGAATTAGATGCAGTGAGAACAGCTTCCTTGAAACTCTACAGAAATCACAGTGAATGCATATAAAGCTCGGCCTAGCTATGCAATGAAGTAACCCCTGGCAGATTTTCACAAATCTGGATCTATCAAGTCCTCACATCTGGCTTCCCCCCTGCTTGAATGACTGTAGTCTCTTTATGTTCAGCTGAACTCCTCCTGAATTTGTAACAGTGAACACACACGCACACATACACACATGTATTTAACAGGCAATGGATATAGACTTGAAACTTCTTACTGCCTTCTGATTCCCACAGAGGTAATTAGAAGACTGAGTATTGGAATGTTCTACACATAAAACACAATATTGAAAAGTTTTCTGGTAGTTCCATCAGCTGTCTAAGTAAATGTAATGGCGAATATAGAAACCCGTATTTTCCTTCTTCTCCCTCACTTGCTATCTGGCTCAAGACAGTTCTGCCACAACAAGCTAGTCTTCCAAGCAAAAGCAATTTAAGAAATATCCCAATATCCTAATTTCTAAAAAAAACAAAAAAATTGTCTTCGTTATGTATACTCTACCAGGTAATTGTTAATAAAAATATTATTAGGAAAATCTGAGAATATTTTTGAGGGAGACAGAAAATTACCTCCTGGAGCTCAGCAGACTCTAGTCATATATTGACTTTCTGCTTTCAAATATAAGACATCAGATATTTCTCAACACACTGCTTGAATTACTATTTTAAAAACATGCTTTGAAGAAGAGTTCCTGACTTTGCCTGGGAAAAATATTTTTGGATGTATTTTATATTTAATCTTCAAAATGTGCTAAATTCTGGTATTTCATTAAGTACTTTGAAATAGTAGCATCAATAAGACAATTATATGTACTCCTAAGAATAAATAGTATGCTGACATATTCTAAAATGGAATATATGCACCTGAAAATTGAGTAGTTAGTACTGAATAATCAGAGAAGCAATTCCTTTAGGAGATGAAATTGTTTACTGCAGCTCAGTTATGAGACCCTATGCTGATATGGATTACCAAATTTAATAAAAATATACGATAAATATTGTAATTCTGAAAAAATATTTTTAATGACGTTATAATTTTAAAAATACAGTGTTTAGGCAGGAAATGTCATTCACACACATATGAATAAGCAAATGCTATGCAATTTTAAAATTCCATCTAGTTCTACAAACTGTTTAACTGTTTGGACATGTGGAAAAGCTCACACCCAAAAATTGGTTATACATCACTTAAGACTACTCCAATTTCAGTTCTTACTTTATTTGGTATATGTACCAAATGCTAATGATCAGTTTTAATGCAATGTTGAGGTATAGTTTCTTCTGTGGTGCAGCATTTATTAAGCACTTGGACAAGGAACCTTTTCTACTCTAAGAAATGAGCTGCCCACACTGTAGCAATCACGACACCTGCATCCTCTTCACTCATCCTTATGAGACCATAGCAGCAACAGGGAGCATGGGAGGTGCACAGAAGCCAGCTCTCATCTAGAAAGAGTGTGCCTCTGCTAAAAAGGCACAGCCTGTAAGCTAACAAGCCCTGGCACTTCTTAAAGCTCAATAGCTCAGGGGCAATGCAGCCTGAACATGCTATTCTGCTTCTATAGCCAAGCAAGTTCACCAGAATGACTCTGCACCATGCCCCGTGATGGATACTTCTGCCAGTACAGGTGCCTCTGACGCTGTGACATATTGGGCACTGAAACATGGCACCATTTTTGGGGGGTTTCACTGTGAAATAATTGCCCATTTATTTGAAGATGAGTGACTTTACCTTTTTCAAGAAAGAAGTGTGTTTCGTAATCATAACCTGGAAATCAAGGGTTTTATTCATTCATATCAACACTGGCACACATTTAAGGTTCAGCTTCTATAACTAAGTTTAAAGGACTGTTTTTACCACCATGTTATATCCTTTTTCCTAAAATTTTGTGTTGTATGTGAGGTGTAATACCTGTGATGAAAGTGAGACATTGAACATAAAATAATCCTTAAAATTCTTTCCTCAAACCATTGCAATAATGTTAGGTTTGCTGAGAATCTAGAAGGTCTGAATTAACTATTATATAAATTTCTTACTGGTAAATGCTTTAAAAATAGTGCAGGATATGGGGGAAAAGTTTAAAGAATTTCACACTTCTTTTATGGAAGGTATTTTACAAAAAATCTACTAGAGATCCAGGTTGAATTAAAAAGAACAAGCAAGCCTGGTCCGCTGAGTTTAGTACTTATGTATATAATTGTAATTAGACACACACATTGCTCTCAGATGTATTTAATCAGTCTTTTAATGATTGATGCAAACAGTACAGTATTTCTTTAACTCAGGAAAGTCTTCTGACTTGCTAACATCAATAATTAGAGGAGGTCAGAGCACAGGAAGTATTCCATATGACAGGAAGATGTGTAACTTATAGTGTAATACTACCGTAGATGTAGTCCTCTGAATTCTGTGTGGATAATAACCATACTAAGCTTGTATGGCTCTCCTATTGCTAATATTAAGGTTGTGATTGTTTAGGAATTGAGGATCATGCTTTTATTCACAAATGAGCAACTGCCTTTCTTCTAATCATAGCTGTGAATCGTTCCTTTGTTTTCCATGGACATTCACTTTCCTGTAAGTAGAAAGCTTTTAGCTAAAACGTAAAATCATAATGAGAGTCAGAGATTAAAATTGGGAATGATACTATCTTGCTAATTTTGAGTCTAAAACAAGTCACATATAATGAACCTAATGCCTGACCACTTTTCTTCAGAGATCAATAGCTAAATCTGCCTTTTAAAATTAGTCACAGAAACTAAGTGAAAAAGAAATTCTGTGTGCATCAGAAGAAAAATATTAGTCTTACTGCCATTAAGGGAAGAAATACATGTTTTTGGTGATAAGGATATGCCCATCTCTGTTCTGAAACTGTGTAATTAAAAAGAAGGTAGGAGGAAAGAGGGAAGAAAGGGAAGGCAAAGGTAATGACAGAATAAGCTGCTTGTAAATGTGCGTTAAATCTGGTCAATGTTTTTTTCCCCTGTGGTTCATAAATCAGTTTCAGGCAGCATTCCCAACAGTAATGCTAAACAGGATGTGGTCCTGAGTGGCACCAGGAGAACAACCATGACGTCATGAAATCACTGCTGCTTTGATCGTTCCTCATTGATTCACTAAAAGACTAATACCCCTGAGCCTCAAAGCCAAGCTGTGCAGCACAAGGGATGCAGAGGTTAGTGTATTTCTGACCTCTCCTCACAAGGAGTTAAAACAAAGAGCATGAGATCAGCACAGCATAGCACATAAAATTCTAGTTAATTAATTCTGAAATAATGCTAGATGTGAGACAACAAGCTGTCCTCCCTTTTGCCCCCTCTGAAGCCCAACAAACCCAATTCCTGAAGTTTCACACTAGCAAGTTTTATTGAAATCCATCTTGAAACTGTCTTGGTTCCTTCCCTTCACTATTCACACTTCTGACCATTAAGAAGAAAAACACAAACACTAAACAAAATACCCACTAATTTTTGTTCTTTGTTCGCCTTTATTTTAATTAGTTTAACAAGCCAATACCTGTTAGCCTTACTGAAGAGAGAGAATTTCTCCATTTTCCTTTATATGTTAAAGACTCTTTGAAACTTGCATCTACTTACTTTTTTTTAGTCCACATATCTGTGTCATAATGGACAAAAAATATTGGCCAAAAATTGTACCTTGAAGGAATTTCTGGTTTATCTGAGTTATGTAAATTAGAGGATAACTAATCCTAGCCCGGAAAAGAGGACATGTTTCATCTATCTTGCACTAAAATCCTCCAAAACATGTTTAGGAATGGAATGTATGGGTAGAGATTCATGAGTTGAAATGGAACAGTGGATTTCCCAATAGTGGATCCTAGTTGTAAAATTTTTTCAGTAAAAATTTACTGGTGCTCCATAGGAGCACTTTACACAATTTTTCTCACGTTCAGAGTGAA